>JAJKFJ010021383.1:0-163957 GCA_027382625.1 Tetmemena sp. SeJ-2015
TCCCATAAATGTATAAAGTTAATGCAATATTTAAAGGCTGATGATTTTATATCAATATTTTTTCTTTTTAAAAATCTTATTCTGATTAATTTAAAATGGAGGCTTAAAAAGTATCTTTTCTCTAGATTGCTTGAAAATGAATACTATATTTTCTCTAAAATAAAAAAAATATTTGAATATACCATCTGAATTTTAGTGAGTATAGAATTTGGAATTTAAGTATGATTTAAAGCAAAATACTTCATTATGAATTTTAATAAAAAATGGGTGAAGAAGGAAGGGCGCCATTTAATTTACAAACTCTTCTAAATTCATCAGTAAAAACTTTAGAGAATATAACTAAAGACAAAATAAATTCTGCCCGTTATCATCCCAAAAACTAAAACCACAACAGACGAGAAACCTCCCGTAGCTGAGAGCGCATCCACAATGCTAAAAGCTTGTCGCACTGTAGTTTGCACTTCCTCGTCTTAGCTTAAAAAAATTATAAGAGGAGAAAATCTTAGCTGATAATGATTCTAACGAGCGAGGTATCAGTCATCGATTTCATTTGAGTAGGATTGAACTTCAATTAAAACAAAAAAGAAAATTTATTTCTTCATGGTTGTGTAAGTTAGATTTTTGTGGTCAAAGCTTGAATTAAAACTCCAAATATTTTAATAAAAGTTGAAAATATTATATATAATGAATTTCTTAATTAATAAATATGTTCTCAACATCAACTCCATCGCAAAAATGTTGAGAGTGCCACACTATACTCTCGCATTTGAAAGTTGCTTTGCAGATGAGAAAGTTAGGAGTTGCAGCTGTTCCTCATCGCACTTCTAAGTTTCGTGCACATCAATTATTTGATTGATCCTCAAACTCTTCGCCACTAAGCGCACTTCAGTTTGGAGTAGCGCGAAGATCTTCCATAGATAGTTTCCTTATCTCAAGATCTCTCCGTAGACTGTAGCAAACATCTATCGTTGAAATGGCATAACGTACAAAACTGTGAATCGAGTGAAGCGCGTTATAGACTTCACTAAGCCATTTTATTATAATAATCTGAAATATATTTACGACTAGCTGCTCAGGTGTGAGAGGGATAGCGTGAAGTTTGTATGTGCTGACGAAGCTGTGTTCACACACAACACCTTCATGAAGAAGAGTTGGTACAAGAAGCACGATAACATAGAAGTTTACGAGTAGAAAGTAAATAAACTACAATAAGGTTTTGAATTTCCAATATCGAAATACCTTTAGGTGTAAAAATGATGTCAGAGAAAAATTTATATGTATCTTCCTTATTTTTAAGTCATCGTTTGATTGTATCGTGCTTCATATTTATTTGTAATCTTCGACCGAGCGTCTTGTCTTCCTATTACTGGAAGTATAATTTTTCTAAAGCTCTCATCTACCTTTACGATTTCAGCCATAATTTGGCTCAAAATTCTATGAAAGGGGTACATTTAGTAACTTTATAATTTAATACTTAAAGGTTTAGAATTCAGAGAATATGAAACAGAATTAAATTTCACCTTCCTTGTAGATTTTAGAATGAATGTTTAAAGTTTAAACTTTCTTTATATATTTTGGGGTTTTGAGTGCAGCCACGAATCTTTGAGGTAAGCAATTTATTTTTGAAGTGTAACAAAAACTTAGAATGATGTCAGTGAAAAGTAGATTCTAATAAAATACTTTGTATTAAATTAAGATCGGAAATACTTGCACATAGTAAAAATATTTGCAAATAGCAATTCTATTAAATATTTTATCATTCTAAAGTTTTTAATTTTAAAATTTAAAAGCATAGTACTTGATTGGTTCATCAAAGGAAGCTGATGCAAAATAATTTAATTCAAAATTTTCAATTTAAAAATACTATGTCAAGTGCTCGTAATTCATTCTCACATCACCAAGAATAGCGTTTAAAAATGCAAAAATAAATTTATATTTGTCTCTTATATACTCTTGCAGGTTTCACCAGGAAAATTCAAAGCTAGTAAATATAAACTTTATTTCTAGTTATATCATTAATATTTATTTCAGGTATAAATTTGATATTTGAATCTTATACTATGCATTGAGAAAAGCCTTCATTAAATTTAATTTAAGTTTTAGAATAAATATGGCGAGCAGTAGGTTATTTGAATGATATAAATTTTCCTTCTGTATTTATTTGGTCCCAACAGAGTTAGATTATTGTTAATTATTAAATTAAATAATGTTTTTAGTATTTATATATGGATATAAAGTAAAACATAATTCTTCTATTAAAGCAATATCCTAGCTCGGACACCACCAGTTAGTCATGTTATCTGTTGACTAGTTCATAAATCTATAACTTTTAAAATAAATCTTGATTGAGTACATCTACTCATGGGAATTATATTTTCTATTCAAAATTTGTAAAAATTTAAATTATTTTAAGATTAATTGAGGATAAATATGAGAAATTAAAATACAGACTTGATAAATATTGAAAAGAGAAAGAATTATGTACTCATTTTTTTTTCGAACTTTGAAATATTTATTTCATGGACATTTTAAAATGGAACATATGTTGTATTGTACTTGAGGGAGAAAGTTCCTAATAATATATTTAAATATAGTTTAAAATTAACCCTTAAATCAATATTAATTTATATTAATATCTATATTTTATCCTTCTGTATAGTTGGCAATATTAGTTAGCTCCGCTGCTGTGTACACTATCGAGAAATAAGTGTAGATTCAAATAATTAGATATTGGAATTAGTCACACTTAAAAATAGCAATTCAATTTATTGTTTTTGCTTGAGTAGTCACAGTTTGGTTTGGTCCACTCATTAAATATATTTTCTCAATATAAATTGCAGAAAATGATAAACTACATAAACTTAATAAAATAAAAATTGGGGTTTGACTGTAAGAGATTTAGAGGGCTGTGTCGTACTCATCCAGTCCAAGCACTAAATCTTATAAATAAAACGAGCAGATAATTAACTTTATCTGTATCATCATTGTAGAGGTCTTTGAAGAAAAATATTAATCATAATTTTCAGAAGAGCTTGGTAATTAAATATTAAATTATATTATAAAACTAAAACCAAAAATCATTTATTAATACTTAGGTCATTTCAAAATTAAGTTATTTATGTTATCAATATTATATGTAAGTTATTCAACATAATAAATTAAATAATTCATTTAAGATTATGAAGTATACTTCTAGTTTTTATTGTTAATATTTAAATAAGGAATATTAGGTATTGTTAATTGTATACTAGGTTCTCTAAAATTTAATAAATAAATTTTTCATATTTAATTCTACTGAAAGTCTGATTTAGCTGCAAAACAAAAAATTACAACCCAAAGAAAGCGAGAGTTGCCAAAATTGAAAGAATTGACATGAATCCTCCAAACAGAGACTTGAATGTCAGATCTTTCTTATAAGTTAAAATAATTGTAAAAACATTTAATTATAATTACTTTCATTCTTTAAAAAGGATATCCCATTAAATAGAAAATAAATATGCAAAGTCAATGAGACAGGAAAACCGAATCTATCTCGGTCTCTGATTTTTTTCCCTAGTAAATTGAAAAATCTTGATGAAGCGCTCGCCTTCATAATTTTATTAGATGATTCAGGTGCTTGTTAGTGAAGTTCAATATTAAATTTATAATTATTTTTAGACTTCCTTCGATGACAAACCTAATATTGAATTCGAAAGAATGAACTTATGTATTTAAAGTATTAAGTACAACAATAAAATTCCTTTTATTTATTTGCTTCGATTTTCTCTGAAATCTAACTAATCTTAATGTATGAAATTTATAGTAAAATACTTTATAAAGTCATGCACAATAAATATTATATGTTTTATTAATATATAAATATAGTGAACAAACTGTATTTATATTATATAAGCAGAAAGATAATTAATTATTTTTTAAAAAGGATTAAATGGTGAATAGGAAAAGAAATAATTTTAATTTATTTGACTCTAGAATCTTTCCTGGTGTTCCTTCTTAAAATAAAGAGAAATGATGACAGCAGCAGAATCTGGAGATGTAGTTCTCAAATACATCAAATTAGTTTAATATTGGTTTACGTTCAAGTGAAAATATTCTTAGTCTTTCTTCCAGCCTTTGACCCTTCTATGTCTTCATTGATTTATGAACTTCTCTTTTTCTTGCGGTCTGTGGATTGGTGGTTGAAAGTGGTCGACATTTATTTTCCAAATATCTTATAGCTCATTTATAGAAACATTGAGGAGGTAATCAAAAGTGTCGAATTAATCATTTCCAAATGTAATGAGTAAGAGTGAATAAGTAAGAGTGGAGTTAGTTTAATAGTTAGTGAATTGATTATAAGGAGCTTAATTAGATATAATATTCACACTCGCTATCAGCCTTTTCATTTTCCTTCTTCCTTTTTCCCTTCAATCTCTTTTTCTTCACTCATCTTTTTCTTGAGGGTTTTTTTTTTCCCTAACTTCGTTTTTTAGGGCCTCCTCTGAATTCTTCGAGATAATCAAGGAAGCGATTGACCTCCTTGGGGTCCTTAAATATCAGGTAGATCTCCTTGCTCTCGATTTGCTAAAACACCTCTGACTCCCCCCTCCCTCCAGCCGATTAGCATTGTGACCAAGCGCACTTCCTTCAAGCCAGTGGGCACTTTGAACGAGAGGACCATGCTGCTCCACTTCGCGGGGCCGTTGAACCTCGTCTGGACGATCTTGAGTTGCTCATCTTTGAGAAAGGGCTTCGCTGCTGCTGCATCCTTAGCGATCTTTTCAAGCTCGCTCTTCTTGAATACCTTTGGCTCGCCCTTTGGGCCCGTGATGAAGAGCGGGTGCTTGGGTTTCCCCATTTCCATTTCCTTCTCTACTGCCTCTGCCTGATCCTCCTCTGAGGCTGCGAGAATCTGTCGGAACAGTTCAGCTTGCCTCACATCCTGATTCCCAACTTTGGACTGCGCATGCGATTGATCTTGGCTGAGCATGCCTCCCTTCCCTGTTGATTGTGGCTGTCTGTCCACCGCTGCCTGCTGCGCCTCCTCTGGCTGCTTCAAATTATTGATCGGGTGCGCAGTGATAGTGGCCACCAATTCTTTGAGATAGAGGAGCTCCATAGCAGTACTCTGCATTATTTTGTACTCGTTGCCGAGCCTCTCGTGAAGCACCGCCAGGCTCTGAGCAACCTGAGGCCCTACATAATATTGATCTCTGCTCATCATTGTTTTTTAGGCCATCGCGGAGCCTGGTCTTGTCATCCTCCTCCAGCCAGTGTGGGCTCGAGAGCATCTCTGCGACCAACTGTTCGGTCTCTATGATCTGTTTGATCTGTGGAAGCATTTCCTTTACTGAATGCGAGTGATTATATTTTAGCTCTAGGTGTCAGTGACCTTTTGTACTCCTGCGCCTCGGTTTGAATATTCAGAACTCGAGTGATAACCCTCTCAGTAGTCTTGGCCCACTGAAGCATAGGGAGTTAGGCCGGCGAGGCTTCGATGCGTCCTCTATCATCTGGAGAGCTCTCCTGGAGTATGCGTAGGGCTTGCTCTTGCTCGACTCCACCCTCGCTCTGCCTCTTAGTCTGTCGTTGAGGCTGCTATGGCTAGTCTTGATGAACATGAGGCTCCTCCTCAGCTCGTTGAGCTGAGCCAAGCGAGAGTGGACGGCTGGGCTGACATGGCAGAGCGCCCCGCATCGGCGCTGAACGATTTGGGACAGTTGGGGGCGCCTGACGCAGCATTCGACTTCCCCATAGCAGAGGTGTGGGAGGAGGAGGTTGCGCGGCTAGAGCCGAGACTACGTGAGGACCGCTGAGGCTATGAGGGACTCGACCATGTCCACCTGCCGCGCGAGGAGCCCTTCGATTGACGAGGATAGTTACATGAGGTCCTGCTCGACATCGCGTGGTTGGAGCTGGCAGCCCTCGTGCTTCTCCAAGATGCTCACGAGGTCCGGGACCTTGCCAAGCTTCGAGATGAGTGCATAGGAGGGGCCCGGGAATTGAAGGAAGCGCTGGTAGTGCAAGTCGCCATCTATGAGGAGCCTGGAGGTGTGGGGCTGGAGACTGTGCTGCACAATGGAGAACGATGGAGAGGCCTCGATTGAGGGAGCGGTGAGAGGAGTCGCCTCACTCTGGCTGCAAGGAATAGAACACGATGCCTCAGACCCTTCGCGTGTTGGGGGATCGGAGAAGCGTCGATACCCAGGAGGATAGCTTGGGAGTGGCTTGCAGAGGGACATATCCTCTGGTAGTTCGGGTAGAGCATGGCTCGGTGTCTGCTCTGATTCGTTGTTCTCGGAGCCTTGGCTATAGGCGAGCTAGTCATCGGACTCTTGCCTGGGAGACCCAAGAATCAGGCAGTCTAGCAGTGGATACAGCTGGATGCAGGAGGGTTCGGACTGACTTGCAGTCGGGGTGGCCATAGTGACTTTGATTACGGATATTAAGTATTAAATATTATTAACCAGCCAGCCAATCAAATCGCTTAATTGTGCAGAAACCGTAAGTGTCGTAAATCACTACTACTACTACTACTACTACTAGACCGATTACGGAACTCAGCTAATTCACACCTCCCATCAGATCACAATAGGTTAAAGGTAAGCCTCCACCATCTTGGATTAAATATTACAATCGCCTCAATGTTTCTATAAATAAGCTATTAGGCGTGGTTTGAGAATCTAATATTGCGAAGGAGTCTACTTCAGCTGGAGAGATATTAATTTAATAAAATAATTAGATCAAGTTCTGAATCAATCTTTTAGCTTTCTCAGATTCAGTACAGCTTATTATTGTTAAAATTTAAATGAAAATGGGAATTAAGTTCAAATAATAAATTAAGAATTGTAAATTATTGACCGTTAAATTGTAAAGTAGGTACTCAAATATGGGCTTTTTCGATATCTTATTAACTTTTAATATGAGTTTCCTTTACCACCATTATTTTTATTATAGGAGATGTCTATGAAGAGATCTTGATGTCACAAACTTCAAACTAAGAAATTATCCAAGTTCAAAAAGTTATGACCAAGATAACTCTTTCCACAGACTTCCTAAGAAGAATTTCCAAAGATGAAAGTTGCTTAGATATTAATGCTTAATTGAATGGTAATAATTTCAACCCAATAGCTAACACTTTAACTGCTACGGATTTTAAATTTATTAATTTATTTATTAATTTGATTCTCTTTTTTATTAAATTCTCAGCTATTTTTTATGTAAATTTTATTCAAGCGGTAGACTAAGTTCTTTAAATAAAAGCATAAAAAATTAATAATCATCAATCTATTCCTTGATACTGATTATTTCAAGATATAATATCAAATTTGTTTATTTTCTTTACTTAATGAAAAAAAAATATGGTTCTCTACTTCCCCTTTGAAATAAAATAATTGATGTCGATAAAGTCATCAGTAAATGATTAAAAATATATCCAAGCTTTTTCACATTAAAATAAATGCACCTTCCCTGTCAAGAGGAGTCTGTCTTCCTTTCTTATTCAATTTTCCAAGCATACTCATTGTTTTGTACATAAATTTCTTGTTTACCTCACCAAAATAAAAAATTATCCATTAAGCGAGAGAGTATTATTATTGAAATAAGGAATCAAGTCTCTCTCAAAAGCTGTCATTTGTATGTTTCCAAGAGCCTCCGCTATTTTTACATCAAAAATATACAACTTTTAACTATTCTGGCTCGTTTCATGAATCTGACAATATCAAATTGCTTCTGAATCATTTGAATTCCTCTTTCCATTGCTTCTTCTTGAAGAGTCTTTTTACCCACCAAACACGACAAAAATACATAGTAAGCCTTTTAAAATGTTCTTGCAGTACTTCTGAATAAGATTTTTTTAAAGCTAAATAAATTTATCTATCTTAAAAATAAATCTTAAAGCTTTCCTTCATTTAAGTTTTTCCCAACAGTCTTCTTAGCACAGCTATTTTCAGTCCATTATTCTAACTTTTCTATAAATGCATTCTTATAAGACAAACTTATTTTTTTGACTTTAAGTTTTTTCTTTTGAAATGATAATTTGTTCTTCAGGATTTGAGTAGTCTGTCTTTTATTTTTATAATTTCTATTATCTTTCGACCCCTCCCTGATTAGTAGTAATTTTGGGTTTTCTGCTCTTTCTTTGCTTTTTCTTCTGTTTTCTCTCTGTGTCACTCTCCCCTCCTTCGTAACTGCTCTTTTCAAACTCACTCTTGCTGTTTGGAGTTGGACTTATATAAAGTTGCTGCCTCTCCTTAAAATCTTAAAAATAAATTTATATAGATGTAGATAGGTGTATTAATTTATGATGAGTAAAGTTTGTATAATTTATAGAATAAATCTTTGGGCGTAATAATTGGCCGAGATTTCTCAGAGGAAGTCATTTAATTCACTCCCATCAACTCTTAGATCATAAAATTGATAATAATTTAACTTAATATGAATATCCGCTGGTCTAGCATCTACTTTGAAGTAGAAGGCCCTTTCCGAGTTGGATTTTAATAATATTCTAAAAATTGATTTAACTTTTCATTATCTAGCAGAACCACCAGTTTCCGCATCATGTGCAAGAAGTAAACTTATAATACATATATAAATAAAATTATCTTTACTTCTTCGAGTTTACAAACTTTTCTAGATTCAAAGAATAAAATAATTTGCTCAAAAATAATTGTAATTAAAGAAATTATCCAAGTGTATTAAAATTTATTTATCAGGATTTGATTTTGCCCGTGATCATTCTAACCTTAAATTTAAATTCTTAATACTCAAACATAACCTATGAAAGAGTTTAAATTTATCTAAACTTTATTTCGGGTTTTTATTGCAAAACAAAGCACAATGACTGAAGAAAAACCTCCTGTAGCTGAGAGAGCATCTACAATACTAAAAGCTTGGCGAACAGTCGTTGTCACCTCTTCATCTTAGCTAATAGTAAATTATTTAAAAATAATTTATTTAGCTAATGAAGATTCTGATAAGAGTAGCGTCAGTCTTTTATTTGTACTGAGAGACATTGAATTTTATTTAATCAAAGTTATAATTTTAGGGTGGTATAGGTTAAGTTTTAATGATCAAAGCTTGAATAAATATTTTGATGATTTATGAATGAAGCCACGAATCTTTGAGATAAGCTATTTGCTTTTGTAGCGAAACAAAGAGCTGAAGAGAATTTTATGAGAGATATATTCAACAAAATTATTTGGGCAAATAAATTCTTAGTTTAATTTTAAATTTATTACTTGATTGGATAACTAGAGAGATAGTTCAAAATATAAAAAATTTATTGCAATCATTAAATTATCATAAGCATAATAATCTAGTTAGATATTTATGTTTTTGTTTTAAATTCAAATTTAGAGGGAAGAATGTTTGAGTCGACTGAAGTTAACCTCTGCCATATTTTAATTTTTAATTAAAATTTGCTAGATTTTTTTTCCGTCTAAATGTGATTATATTATCTAATTAAATAGTTTCTTTTGTTTTTTAATCATTATGCTAGTTGTATATTCCATTTATGGAAAAATGTCGATAAATTATATCTCTATGAAGGGAGAGAATGTAAGAGCATTTATATTTGATAATAATTCACCAAATTTATTATAACCTTTCTTTCAAATAAAAGTGATAAGTTTAATAAATCTTAACTTATTCCATAAAATTGATTTAATTATCTTTTCTGAAGGGAAGACAAAAAATAAAAAATTCCGAGATGCCCACGACTGAAGACACTCTAAAGTAAGGATCATATACCAAGAGGGTGATATTTCTAATGCTAAACTCAAAGGAAAAAAAAGATTATTTAATGGACCAAGACTTGATTTAACTCAAACATAATTGTGGTTGAGCAAATTTATAACTAAAGAATATTGGACAAACGATTAAAATCTTAAATTGAAAAAAATAACTCTCTATAAAATAGATTGCACCAAAATATCTAAATTATTTGGCATTTTCGAAGTATTTTTACATAGATTACTTATTTAAAGCTAAGTTTTTATTAAGGTTTAGGGGGAGTTTAGTTTCTGTCCCACTCTCCAAATAGTTTTTAAATAGTACTGAATAGGATTCTCAAAAGATGCAGAAGCAAAATATTTTAAAATATAGTATTTAAAATACTGAGTCATGTGGGCATAATTAACTCTGATGTCACCAAATAACTCATTTGAAGTACTTAATTTTAAATAATTTTTATTATTTGACTCTTCGACACTCCGACATTACTCTCCTGGAAAATTCAACGCTAGCAAAATAAATTTTTATCCTTTTTGAATTATGTTAAATGATCTTAATATTTTAATTAGGATTATACATTTTAATAGCAAAAATGGAGAGCAGTAAGTAACCTGAATAATGTATATTCTTCGCTTTTCAGTGCTCGGCCCTATCAGAGATAAGTTGCTTTTATTTAATTTCAACTTTATTTTGTAATATATAAAGTGAAGAAATTATTCTTAATTATAGCCGAGAATTAAAAAAAAGAGAATTTAATTAAATATTACACAATGTTGAATTTAAAAATCAAAGGTCTTTTATTTAATTTAAATTAGAAATTCCTACATGATTCTGATATATAGCCTATAAATTCCTTCTCCATGCAGTCCTCAGCATGGATCACATCTACTCTGACAACAACCCCAGAACCAACTTAAAAGTCTGCAATCTTGAAAGTGGCAGTTTTAAAATTAATTCCGGGACTACAATATTAAATTAAAATGGAATAAAATCATGACAGTTCTAGTGTCTCAGATTTAAATAATAATTACTCCATTCGATTCAGCATGGAACTCTCAGAACTTTTCATTCTAGCAAGTCCATTAGTGCGCTTATGATATCTCGCTACAGAGGGGCTGAAAAGATTATAATAGTTGAAGACCATATGATTTTTGATAAGCTATAAGCTAAAGGTCGAGGAATGAATCTGCGATTTCAACTGCCTCAATGCTGCAACTTTCCATTTGTTATTTTAACTAATCACCGATTTTTATTTATTCTCAACTATACTCATTTATAAGTGAAGGTCTTTTTTAAATTTAGCTTTACATGGGACACCACCAGTTAGTTGAGTTGTCTCTTGAAAGGCCCATAAATTTAAAATCAATATTTTTAATAAATCTGCTTGTTGAACATCTTCCCATTGGAATATTAATAATTAAATAATTTCATATTTTAAATGGAACATAAGTAGGTTTTATTTCTTAAGAAAAAGTTATTACAAAATATTATTTATTCATCTCGAATTTAATTAAAGATTAAATTATGCTAAATATAAAAAATAGTTGGTGTAAAGTATTTAAAATAAAAATAAATTAAAAGTTCCCTCAGTATAATTTGCGACATAATTGTAATCCACAGAAGAGTAAGCTATTGAGAAGTATGTGTAGATAAATATAAACTAAGATGTTTGAGTTTGCCACATTATAATACAACTAATGTATATATATATTTTATATTATTTTCCCACTGTAAGGTTAGTGCCACTCAAAGTACATTTAAAAATATATTCAAAGAATCTTTAAAATGAAAATAAGTTCACTTTAGCAAGTTAAATACTCTAGATTTAAAATTCAGAAACTTTTCTTGATAATAGTTTAGGGGATTATACTGTATGATATTTAAAGGGCTGTGTCATATTCGTCTAAACCGAAGACAATCTCACCACTGTCATTTTGGAGGTCCTTGAAATAAACAAATAAATTATTTCATTTATTTTGAGTTGAAAAGCTTAGTAGAAAATAAAATAGTATTGTTTATTGTGTACTAAGTTCGGCTATTTAAAACTGCTAAACTATATTTAAATTAGCATTAGCTAATAGTCTGAGAGACCTACAAAAAGTAACTATTATTGATTTTTGTAAAAAAATACAACCCAAGAAAAGCAAGAGTTGCAATAATGGAGAGTATTGACATACAACCTCCGAATTATGACTTAAAAGTCATGTCCTTCTTATAAGTTACAAAATTAAAATCATGCTTATACATTATAATCTTATTAACCCTCGATGACAAATCCTTAAAATATTTAATTTAATTTATTCTAAGAATTTAAGTGAGAGACACTGGGAAACCAAAGCGATCTCTATCGCGGATCTTATTTCCAATGAGTTTGAAAAATCTGGAGGAAGCACTTGCCTTCTTCATATGTGTGTTTATTTCGCTTGAGAAGAGAAGTCGATAATTTATTATTATTTTTATTAAAAGAGCAATTTCATTCTTATTGTTTGCATATAATTTGATTATCTTCAAGTCGAGGTTTAAGCTTCATACAACAATTTAGTGACAGCTATTAACTATTTACTATTTAATCCACACGTTGAATGTCAGCGCTTTTAAGAAATTGTATGATTTAAAAAATATACCACTCACTTTAGCTGTTTGATTCGTTAACAATAGATAATTTTAAGAGCAAAATATATTTATGCATCTTAATTAATTAAAGCTTCTTCTTTATATTTTTGCTATTATATAAATATTAATTGAATAATATTTAAAGTTAATTTAAAATTGAGATTATATTGCAGACTATGATATTGTTAAATGGAACTAATCAAGTTTATATCTTATGGATCTTTAAAATTATCAAAATAACCTTACTACTAATTTATCTTCTTCATCTTATTTTATTAAAAAACTTCCTCAAACCTAATTAAAAATATCTCCTTATGTCAGATTATGATTTGAAGTTGGGAATCATAAAAAATTTGCAAGATAGAGATGATTTCCAGACTATCAAAAATGATATAAAGATTATTTAAACTATTTTATTTTTAAAAATAAATCAAAGTTAAATCTTTATAAATTATGGATAGATGAAAAAAAAACTAATTAAAATTTAAATTTATCAGAGGGAAATTTTAATATTGAAGCTGAATATTTTTAATAACTGTTGCAAAATGAATTAATATTTATTTTATTATCGTTTAGGTCTATCAATATATACAAACATTTTATTTTATTCTTTAAATTAAAGAAATTCTTGGAGAGTTTTGAATTTGAATTTTATTTATTTGATTCAGTCTATCAGTGATTTAGTATTTCGAAATTTGCGAGTTTCTTTTCTAGTTTAAGAGGCAATCCTTAATTATTTAACTCTGGTTGGGAATCAAGGATGTCAAAAGATCCAACTTCAGCAGGGAAGATTTTAAAATAAAGATTAGGTTTTTAATTATTCTTCTTGCTTTATTAGAGGAGGCAGAGCATTCAAAAATATTTTTAAAGCTCTTAACCAAGTTCTCTAAATAATTTTACAATTATAAAATAGAATAATATATTATCTCTACCTCTTCCTTAATGAATAAAAATAAATGGCACCAGTAAAATCGTTGGCAAATAAATTTAGAGTAATTAAATTGAAATTTACAAACGCTTTATCTAAGCTTCTTTACTTGACTGTAGTATTGAGTTTCCCCAAAATGCTTATGGATTTCGACATAGGTTACTAAATTGCCTCCTCTCCAAAAATCCAAAAATATAAACCATTAAGCAGAAGAATGCTATCATTATAATATGGAATCAGATCTCGTTCAAAGGTAGTCATATGTATTTTCCCTAGAGCCTCCGCTATTTTTAAAGATCTTTTTTTATTTCTAAGCTATTCTGGCTCGTTTCATGAATCTGACTATATCGAACTACTTCTAAATCATTTAAATTCCTTTATCAATAGCAAGTTCATGTCTAGATTTCTTGCCCACTAAACACGGCATAAATAATTATAAATCCTCGCAAACTTCTCTTTAATAAGATCTATTGAAAATAATTAGAAAATATGAAAACTTTCTTTCATTTTTATCATGCCCTAGAGTCTTTTTAAAATGACTGATTTAAGCTCGATATTTTTCCTTTTTTCATAAAAAATATAAAACCTTTTGTTAATTATTTACTTAGTTAAGTTTCTGAGTAATCTAAGTTTAATAATAATAATAATAATTAAGGGAATTAAAGGGCCCCCGGCATAGATAAGATAGGCCGTGACGTCAATGATATGCTGTGACGCACTTATCTGACGCACACAAACCTACCAGCCGAATAGGGATATTAAACACGTGGCACCCCAGCCACCTCACATTCTGAGCAGAAGCCCCCGGCTTCTGCAGACCATCCAAAAAAAACCTAAAAGGAGAAAAAAAATCCGGTAGCTTCGGACCGAGAGCAAGTTGCTGCTCCGTAGCGTCTGGCTTCGCTGTCCAGCTGCATGACTGAGTGTTTGCCCATAGATCTAGTCCCTCCACGCCTAACAGGATTAGGAGGGTGAGTGGAAACCTCTCACCTTTGATTATCTCTCCAGTGAGCAGCTCGCCACCTTCCCCAGGGCTTCGGCTGCCATTATCTCTTGCCTCATTTAAGCACTCACCCACCAGCCAATGGATTACCAAACCAGAAAGCCTTCAGGGAAAGAGCGACCAGTGCCTAGTGCCGGTCGTGTGCGTCCTGAATTTTAACTTTCTAATTTAATAATATTAATCTAAGTTTAAATTGCCAGTGTTTTGCTTTTTTCGAGCGATTTATTCATCTTTTGGTGGTGAGGTTTTTAATTATTTTCTCTGTTTATGTGTTTTCTTATTAATTGATTCTGACTCAATATCACCTCCCTCGAAATTATACTTATTTAAGGCTATGATGTTTTACTGATAGGAGTCCTTGATTTATTAATTTCTCTCTTTTATAATTTTTAATTTAATATTCTTTTATTATTTTTTTTAATTATAAATATGGATTATTTATCCTTTTAAAAAAACAAGATTTTTTATGAACATCTATTTTTATAAGAATCTTTGAGTCGAGTAATTTTCATTTCAGACTAACTTATTAAGCCAGAGCCATTTAACTCTTATATCTATAAATAAAATATAAATTATTTATTAATCATCCGCTTTTGGTTTATCCTTGAATTAGATTTCACTTTGGAATTAGTAAATATAATATATATCGTTAATTAAATTCTTGTTTTCATTATCGACCACAACCACTAGCTTTCTCATCATATGAAGGAAGTAAAGCAAATTCATTTTATATTTCTAATATTTTAAAAATAAACTTTCTTTTACAGGCTCTTCTGTATTCAGAGATAATAAAACTGAATAGCAAATATGCTTAATTCAAATAAAGAAAAGAAGCAATTAAGAATCAATTAGAAATTGGGTTTGATTTTACCAGTGATCATTCAAAACCTTTTCTATTTAAAAATTATTTTTTATTTATTGAAAGATAAAAAATTACTAAATTTATAAAATTAAAGGATTTTGATTCCAAAAACAAGTACGATGACTGAGGAGAATCCTCCAGTCGCAGAAAGTGCGTCTATTATGCTGAAGACTTAGCGAGTTGTAGTTGTTATTTCTTCATCCTAACTTATATCATTTCAGCAATAAAATTTACTTTTTTTTAATTCTTATGATGATTCTTACAAAGGTGCTATCATTCATTGCTTTCGATTATGAAGGGAAATATTTCAAAGTTTACTCAATAAAAATATGGTGAAAATATGATATTGCTCATTTATTTATTTTTAAGTTGTGTAAGTTAGGTTCTTCTGATCAAAGCTTGAGAAGAAAATATTGTTTTTTAATTTGAGTGGATCCAAGAGTCTTTTAAAAAAGCAACTTGCTTTTAGAGGGTTACAAATACCTGAAGAGAACTCGAACTTAGGAAGATTCAGAAATTAAAAATAAAAAATATATATATCTTAATATAATGTAGATTGGAATAGAAGAGACATAGTACTATTCTTAATATTGTGATATATTATTTAAATATATGAATCAATTGAATACATCTATCAGTTATATGATACGATATGATTTACTTTCTTGCAATTACTTACTATGGTTAAATAAAATATACTTTAATTATCAGCTAAGAAATTTCAGAGCATTACTTACCCAAACTGCTTTAATATTTTACTTTTTATAAACGGTATATATTTCCACATGCAATCAATAAACTCGTTGTCAGTTAATCTTATTTTTAAAATTAATTGATTTTGATCAAGCTCTGAATCGTGGAGAGTGATCAGATCGACAAGCATATATTTTCTATAATTATATTTGCATATACTTGGATTGAGTACAAACTAGCAAGCACGCTACAAGTTTAATTTGAGTTGATAATGCAGAAAGGAATGCGCATTAAAAATGTAATTTATAATTGTCCTTTCACAGTTAAACTTTCAGTGCTTTCAATAAAAATGCAGGTAATTAAAGTTTATAAACTTTGTTAAGAGTTGATTATGTATGTGCTTAAAATAAATACATAAACAAGGCAACCATGGAATTTTAGTTTAAAGTCAACTCGCAAAAATTAAAACATTTGCGTGTTTAAGTTTGAGTTTCACTACCAGTGCTTATTACAATTGTGCGAACAGAGAAGCCTTGACTTGTTAAAACTAGAGTTGCGCTGATTATAAAAATAAATGTACTTCTTTGGATAACTCTACTAGATATATAGCTTCAGCCAAATCAGTGAATTAAAAAATAACAATGTATTCATATATTACGAACACGGAATTTAAATATTAAACGTTTTTTTCATGATTTATTCTAGAAATGGCTTTTAATATAAATGCATATATAACTGCCTTCTCAGTTCCATGAAGAGAGTCTCTATTAATCACTAATCTTCCATCGAAAATCAAAGTCTTGAATCTTTTGAAGTCACTAAAGTTGACTTAGTCTTTTAAATGTTCTCTATTTCCAATCAGGACTTGCAATTACTGGACAGACTAATACCTACACTTTCCAACAGAAAACTCTCCACCACCAACTTCCAAGTCTTAACCTGTGAAGAAGGTGGCAGTTTGCTTTTTTAATGCCGGGGTTACAATATTAATAATTAACTTAATAATTTAATTACTTAACAACCTTTTTTAATTAATTTCCAATTCTAATATCATAATGATATTTATAAAGAACATACAAATAATAAATAAATTATGTTGAATTATTTAAAATTATAATTCCTTAATATGATCATTAAAATTATCATATATTTAAATCGGTAATAAATTGGATCTTCAAATGAAGCTGATTCGAAATTTTTTTTATAATAATACACAAAATTATTATTTCCAATTTTAAGAAATTTTGAGTCATGTGAGCGTAAACGACAGTCACATAATCCAAAATTTAAAATTATAAATAGAATTTTTTCTCATTAAATTGCATCTGTTTCTGACTTAGTCTTGCATGTTTCATTTGGAAAGTTCAAAGCAAAAATAAACAGAATTTAAAAAAGCCAGTAAGAATGGGTTGCAGTATGCAATCTTTATGATATAGATTTTTCTCTTTGTACTGTCAGGACCTTAAAGAGTAAGGTTATTATAATATAAATTTAATTATTAAAGTTATGCTTAATTAATTTATAATAAAAATTGATATAGGAATATTTTGTTTGGGGCACCACCACTTAGTCATGTTATCATAAGATTGGCCCATAAATCTATTTTTAAAAATTCAAAGAATTTAAAAAGAAATTAATTAGAAACAATTATACACAACAAGAAAGAGCATCTCTAAGTATACTTCTTAACTCATGAAGCCACAAATTTTGATGACACACATCCTCTATTGGCAATGCTAAATTTCTCTGCTTGCCCTCAATTAGGGGTAAATAAAAAAACTCCTTTTAAAATTTATCCCTTTACTCTTGATAGTTTTAATTTGTTTTGCAACTTTGTCATTTGCACTATTTGCCTATTCCTCTCAGCCTCTTAATGCCTACTCATCATTCAATGAAGCAATAAATTCGCAGACAAACGAACGACTATATGCTATAACATGATAAATTCAACGCGCAAGATGTATACTAATGACGGACTAATCTCCTTAGCCTTTGCAACGCCGACTTGGGTGACACCTTAAGAGTCCTACATTTAAATTTTATAATCAATCTATAAATAAAATATTTTATTCCTCTATTTTTGAAAAAAATCTTGACTGTGTGCACCTAGTAATGGGAACAAATCTAAAATGCTTTTATCTAGTTTTAAATTAAAATCAAATCACTATTATGATTTATTAGGAACATAAGTAGGAATCATTAATTGTTAGAGGGTTCCTTTTAAATTGCTAAATTCTTTATTAAAAATAATATAAAATATTAGATAAAAGCTGGATATAATATTTTATAATTATTTCCTTCTGTATAGTTCTATATGAAAAGCATTTCCACGGGAGTGTAAATAAGTGAGAAGTAAGAGAGGATAAAATAAAGATGTTGGAATTAGTCACTTTAAAATAAATTATTGCTATTTATTTGAGAATTTGTCACTGTATCATTTGGGCCACTTAAAACTCATTGTAGTTAAATAATCAATTAAATAAAAACAGCAAAATTCTTATACTTCATCATAAAGGTTTAAATTTTGCTTGATAAATATTAAATAAGCCTTTAAATAAAAAAGAATTTGACTTAATTTTATAAATTGTATTAACTCTATTTTTAGGTTTGACTATATGAAATTTACAAGGCTGTATCATATTCGTCAAGACCAAATACCACATCAAAATTAATGTATTTATCTTTTTCACTTTAAAATGCAAACACATCACTATCATCCTTGTAGAGATTCTTGATTCTCTTGGTAATAATTTAACTTTAAATATAAGGTATTGTTTATTGTATATTAAGATCTACTTATCAACATTTTTAAATAAATCCATTATTTAATTATCGTTTGAGAGACTTGCAAGCCATCAGATAAATAAAATGTAAGCCAAAGAAAGCCAGTGTTGCTATAATTGAGAGAATTGACATACACCCACCAAATGTTGATTTAAATGTCATGTCCTTCTTGTAGGTTATAACAAAATTATAAGGTAAGAGAAATTGGAAATCCAAATCGATCTCTGGCCTTTATCTTCTAGCCCAGAAATTTAAAGATTTTTGAAGTTGATCCTTGTCTAGTATTCATTTTAACAGATTTGCAAGAATATTTATTGCTAAGAGGTTGATAAATTAGAATTTATATTTCATTAAAGAATAAGGTATATTAATTCAACATTTCGATAAAATTTAAATCACTGATGATAACTCGAACAATAATCACAAAAGGAAATTTAAGCTAATTTTATACTAGAGCGGATACCTTCATTTGATGTTTTTATCTTTACTTATTTATTTTCTTATACAATATCGTGATTCGTTCACTAAAAATTACACGAAAATATTTTTTATAATCAGATTCATCTTATTTTGCCTTATCTTTTAGGCTTATTCTTTTCAAAATTGAATTGAAATAATAATTCGAATTAAGATAAAGTAAAAAATTTACTAAATTAAAAACTGGATCTTGATTCTAGATAAAATTGAATAAGAATTATAGAAACCGAAATAAAAGAGTCTTTGAAAATATAAGTTTATTAATTTTAGTCCTCTTATTATTTGTCAATTTTTCTAAATTTCCTTGTTAGGAATAGTTTGTAGGTAAGCTTTAATCTCTGCATTTTCAATTGCGTATCTAATTGGTCCTTCATTAAAATATAATTTTTAAATTATTTATAACTTAAATTTTTCATTATGTTTGTCTCTGAACTCCAGTGCTTTCTCAATTGAGTGGTTAAACATTGCATAAGCAAGCTGTTTGTTTTCAATCTTTGGCCCTGGAATTCTAGCTAGCACCCACTCAACCCACCTGAAGTCATTGTCTCTATTCAACAGAGAACCAGGCTTGAAAAGAGTAGTGCAAGGCACTCCAGCTTCTAACACTCCCACCTCTGCTTCCCCTTTCATTCGAGCCAAGAAGAAATACGACTTAGGACTAACCATTTGGCTCCCTTCATTTATCAATTCTAAATTTCTCATTTTGAATTAACAAGTTCAATTAATTTCGAGATTTTATTATGGTATGAATACGATTATATGATCAAGGAAATAAAATCTAATATATTCTTAATTATGAATTAGAGTCAACAGCAAAATACTTATTAAATATAGATAATATATTTCAATTTCTAATTTAAAATTCGTAATGGCAGAGTGAAGAATTCTTAAGTCACTCTCTCATCATTCAAGTTACTCTACACAAGTATCAAAAATACAAAAAGGTAAGTAAACCTTTGGGCTATTTATCTTAATAGTGATACATCTTTTGGGTTTAGCACTAATTAATTTCATCTATCCAATACATTCTTTAACAAGTGTGGTTTTATAGATGAGTTAGTTGACTTAAAGGAACTCTTCAATGGCTTTGAGATACTTTGAAATGAGATTCGGTAACGAGCACGGTACGCAATGTCATTCAAGAGGGAATGCTCGAACCTTCTACCAATGTAATATATACAATGATTTTGATCAAGATTGACTTTAAGGTAAAGCGAGGGCAAGCAGACAAGATAAAAAGGGATATCAAGATAAACTATAAAACTTGCACAAGGATTAAAAATGTATTAAAAAAATTAGGAACCGCATTTATTATTAAGTAAATCCGAGTCTGTTTGCTCCTTCTTGTGTTCAATTTGTATTTCTGAATGTATTTCAATGATCATCTAATCATATCTTCCCTATAATTTTAGCTCAATTTTATCTGGAACAATCTTAAGTATATTTTATATATTTACAGTATAAGATTTAATCTTACCTGCCTAAAACCATCATTCCTGAGAGATTAAAAGCATAATAAATTAAGATAGGCGAAATAGGTTGCACCACTTATTTATAATAAATTAAAGACTTTCCTTAGCGAGATTAGCAAAAGCTATGGGTGTCAGCTTCTCAATTAACTTAAACTATTCTTTGCCGTCTTTTTGTCTAGCTCCTAAAGTACTTAGGAAGATGTCATATCCTTGAAGTTGTTCTTTCATCTCGGGAAAACTCTCAATTAGATTGTCTTTCAAGATGAAAAATCAAATATTCTAAACTTTTTTATTATATTCATGACGTTTAGTTTTGGCTTGAACTTATCCTGTGTCCACTCATCAAGTGCTCTCCTTCCAATCACAGTAATCTAATAAAGTATACTTGCAACTCTAAACCATTAAAATATATCTCAGAGACTCTGTCATCTTGTTATGCGTATCTGAGAATCTCTCTGCCTGTGGCTCCTGAGCCTCCAATAATAGCAATTTTAACTTGGCGTTGGATTTGTGACGTAGTAGATTCTACCATTGCTTTAAGCACAAACTACCTTTACAGGATATTTTATTTTAATTTCTCAACCAAATTTTGTATTGAATACTTAAACTGATTAACAAAATAACAGTCATAAACATGCTTAAAATGATTAAGAAAATTCTTGATAAAATTGTAAAATTGTTATTTCTTTTCTTATTATTCATAATTTCTATTCCTAAGATGGATTCCCAAAGCTTTAAAAATAATGATTCAATTTTATAAATTAAGTTCCAGCGAATAATATTCATACTATGGCCTTGAACTTTTTGACTTGCTAAGGACCACTTTCTGGTTTTTCTATTTCTTAAGAAGCTCTTTTCTTCCCTCTCTCAGTCTAAAGTTGGTTGAGCATATCTGCCTGGCTCGCTTTCCGGGCAGACAAAGTATCGAAAATTGTGAATTAGTCGACATCCATTGGAATGATTAAAATAAATCTGATGTCTTAAAAGTTATGTTTAAGATCAGACTTTATAAGAGTTTTTGGGATTTTTAGGATTACAAACTTCGAAGCACCATCATCTCATTTAAATATATTATATTTATAAAAATTTAAAAATTATATTCTATAGTGAGAGGGTTTATGCTGAAATGCTTTCCTTTTTTATTTTATTAAATTTGCTATTATATACTCTAAAGCTAATATAGCTCAAAATTTAAGGAAAAGAAAATGGATAAGAATGGAGGTTGGTTGTTATTTTTAAACTTTAATATTTAATAAACCATTCGAGTCATCATGAAATTCTACTTTTAAATCTTGCAACATTTAAATTGAGCCCAACTCAGAGATATTTGCAAAGAAGTGCAGACATAAAGATTAAAGATAAGACATTTATTACATTATATCTAATTGCCGAGGTGTGCTATTAACAAGATAATAGAAGAAATTCAATATTAGATTTTGATTAGCTATCGAACAAGCTGCATTTCTAAGACACTTTTATAACAAAACATTCATTTAAAATTAAATTAATAACTCTAATAAAGTATTAAATTTTTTGAATCTCGACTTCCTCTTTAATTAAATTTAATGAAGGCGCTTTACCCCTTGTCGAAAGAAAATAATTCACCTTTTAAAAGTGTTCACTCTTTCTCCATTGAGGTTTTTATTTCTCTTAGGGTTTATTAAGGTGAGTGTCTTTTTAAGCGCATGCTTATTAATCTAGCCATAAAAATAAACAGATAAATAAAATAGCAATCATACTTTATTAACCATTTAGAGACAATATATTATTATTGAAGTATGGAATCAGATCTTTCTCAAAAGCAGTTAGGCCGATGTTTCCTAGAGCCTCAGCTTATAAATTAAAATAATTCCTGTAAATTAAAAAAAGCTTATATCTGAATAAGTAATTTATTTGAAGCTATCCTTGCTCGTTTCATGAATCTCACTACATCAAACTGTTTCTGAATCATCTCAATTCCTCTCTCTAATACTTCATCTTGCTTAGTTTTCTTGGCCACCAAGCAAAACATTTAAATTTTAATTTAAGGGTTTTTAAAATCCTTTTGGAAAAATTCCTTAAAGAAATTTTTTTAAAATTAAACCCAATATTTTTAACTATCTATTGTTAAAGAAAACTTTCTTTGAGTTGCGATTTAGCTTGTAATCTTCTCACTACAAGCGCTTTTAGTTATTCCATTTCACTTATAAATGTTATAATATAAACTTATTAGCTTTTCTTTCTCGTTTATAGTGCTCTCTAGAAAGTAACTTGCATCTACTTTGATTTCGCTATTAGGAGTTGGAGATTTTACTTACTGCTTCGAGCTCTTTTGTTTTCTCATCTTGTTTTTCTTTTTGATAAATTTTCTTTCAGTCTCGCCTTCTCCACCCTCATAGATAGTCATTTCCATGTCTTTCAATTTGTTGGGAGAACGAGGAGTTACAAATATTTGCTGCCGTTCTTAAGCCTAGTCATAATAAAGATAATTTTTTTTAAATTTAATATACACAAAAATTATCTAAACTCTCTATAAAGTCATTTCTTGTTTACTACTGCCGCGAAAGTTATTAATTCTCACTCATTAGCTGATTGATCTTATAAATATATATTTTGTACGTTTATTTATAATTTTAATCCGCTAGTCTAGAATTTGGCGCGAGCTTTTATTCCATTTTGCAGTTATTTATTAAATCAAATTAGTTTCTTTAGGCTTTTCGTGGTCTAGAACCACTACTAATTTTCTCATCATGTGTAGGAAGTAAATTTAAAAAATAATTAAAAAATTTCATTTTACTAATCCTTTTGTTTACAAACTCTTCTAAATTCATTTAAACAGCTAAAAATAAGAATATAGTAAGGACAAAATAAATTCTGCCCGTTATCATTCCGAAAAATAATGCCACTACAGATGAGAAGCCACCCGTCGCTGAGAGCGCATCCATTATGCTGAAAGCCTGTCTCACTGTAGTTGTCACTTCCTCGTCTTAGCTCTTATAAATTTCATAAAATATATATGTATATTAAGCCGATGAGAATTCTAACGAGGGAGGCGTCGGTCATTTATTTAAACTGCGTAGGGCTTACTTTCAAAAGAAGCAAAATAATTGATGGTAATTTCAAAGATGTGTAAGTTAGATTTTTGTGGTCAAAGCTTGAGTGCAGCCATGAATCCTTTAAAAAAAATTTTTTTATTTTTGGGGGTAATTAAAACTTAAAAAAAGACCCCCCAAAAGGTAAAATTAAAACAATACTTTTTTTAAAAAATTTTAAAAAAATTTTAAAATTTTTTTAAAAAAAGAGAAAGGGGGCTATTGATAAAATTTAAAAAAAACTAATCTTTATTTTAAAATTATTAAAATTTTAAAAAAATTTTTTTAAAATAATTTTGTTTCTTATTTTAAAAAAGGGAAAGACCAAAAAATTTTTTAAAAAACCCTTTAAAAAATCTTTTTAAAAAAGTGTTTTCTTTAAAGATTTAATCCCCAAGAAAAAGCTTTAAAAATATTAAAAAAAATTTATATTTGTCTTTTTAAACCCCCCCAATTTCCCAAAAATTTAAATAGTAAAATAAATTTATTTTTTTTAATTTCTTCCCACAAAAAATTTAAAAATTTAAATTTTTAATTTATCCAGCAGAAGGTTTTTTGAAGGAAAAAAACCCTTTTTAAATTGGGTCCCATTAAAGTCAAATTATTACTCTATATTTAGATACAGAAAAATAAATTATAAAAAAATATTTGATTTAAGCAATATTCTAGTCAGGACACCACCAGCTACTTATGTTTACTCTTGTTTGGTTCATGAATTTTTAAATTAACTTTTAAAAATCTCGATTCAGTACATTTACTCATGGGAATAATTATTCTTACTAAATTTTTTAAATTTTAAAATTATTTTTAAAAGATAATTGATGAAATCATTGAGGATTAAAATACAGGCTTGATAAATAATCGAAAGAAAGAGATATATTTCTCCATATTTTATTACCTGAAGCATTTCTTATTAAATTATTGATTAAATAGGAATATATGTTGTGTTGAATTAGAGATAGTAATTTCCTTATAATATAAGTAAAGATAGATTAAAAATTAACTCTTAAATTTATTTTATTTTTTTTATTTTAATATTTTTGTAAACTGGGTTTACCATGAGAAAAATGGGGTTAAAATAATAGATTTGGTGGCCCTAAAATTTTTAAATTTAAATTTAAAATTTTTTGTTAAACCCTTAAAAATTAAATTTTTAATAAATATTTATTAGAGAAAATAAAAACATAAATAAATAAAAAAAATTTGGGGGTTTTAAATTTAAAAAATTGCCCAAAAAATTCACCCTTTGAACACTATATCATAAAAATAAAAAAGCAGTGTATTAATTAAATCTGTCTCATCATTGTAGAGGTCCTTGAAGAAAAATATTAATCTATTTTATTCTCTCGGAAGAGCTTGGTAATTAAATATTAAATCGTATTATAATACTTAAATAATATTAATTTATCGATGCTGAGGTCCATTTAAATTAATTATGTAAGATATATTATGTGTATCAACATAAAAATTAAATAATTCATTTAAGATTATGGAGTATACTTCTAGTTTTTTTTGTTAATATTTAAATAAGGAATATTAGGTATTGTTGATTGTATACTAGGTTCTCTAAAATTTAATAAATGAATAAGTTTGCTTATTTAATTCTGCTGAAAGTCTAATTTAGTTGCATCTAAAAATTAATTGCAACCCAAAGAAAGCGAGAGTTGCACATATTGAAAGAATTGACATGAATCCTCCAAACAGAGACTTGAAGGTCAGATCTTTCTTGTAAGTTAAAATAATTGTATAAAAAAAATTCATTATAATTACCTTCATACTTTAAAAAAGGATATCCCATTAAATTGAAAATAAAAATGCAAAGTCAATGAGACTGGAAAACCGAATCTATCTCGGTCTCTGATTTTTTTCCCGAGTATATTGAAAAATCTGGAGGAAGCGCTAGCCTTCATAATTTTATTTAAGGGCTCGTGATTTTTGCAATGTTCAAAATTTAATTTATAATTTTTTTATTTTACTTCGAAGAGACTAGAATAACTTTTCAGTGGCAATTGTAATTATATATGGTTAACATTTATCTAAAAATAATTAAACTCATTTATAAAAAGCTTTTTATTTTCTTGCTTAGATTTTCACTAAAAATTTTGTCATCTAATTGGTTAAATATAAAACAAACATTTATATTATCAAGCATTATAAATATGAAATACTAAAATGAATAAAGAAGGAAAATTAATTGTATTTATGTACTTGAAAAAATTAATTATTTCGGGGGGGGACGGAATTTAACCTCCCTCCCTTTTTAATTGAAAAATGCAAATTAGGCTAAAATAGGCCGAAATGCCAAAAAATTTAAGAATTTTAAGAATAAAATTTCTGCAGAGGGTTAACAAATAAATTTTAAAATAATATTTTTAAAGTCTAAAATTGACTTTTTCTAAAAAAAATATGTTTTTTTTTTAGCATTTTTAGTAGCTAAGTAAAGCATGTTATGTTCAATGAAATACTAGTTGTATTTTAAAGTAATGGAAAAGGTCCTTTATTATTACATTTATAAATGACAAAAGGAGGGTGCTCTGATAATAGATAACTCGGTAGTTTTATCATAAGTTCTAATCTTTCTTTCAAAATAGAGCTGATAAATTTAAACTCATCTAAACATTTTCAGTAAATTTTGTCTACTTATTTTTAGATTTAGTTAAGACCTAAAAATTAAAAGCTCCCTTGATAAAATTGTTCTAAAATAATAGTGATTTACTTAGAGAGTTATACTTTGATAATGATAAAGCCAGAGAAGAACTATATTTTTTTAACTAGGCTTATATTCTGATTCATATACAAATTTGTCAAAACAAATTCTTCACAAATTGATTTTTAACAATGTTTAAAATCTTAAATAGTATAAATGACCCTCTAGAAGATTAATTACACAAAATCTCTCAATTTATCAGCTTTTTGGGCCTAGGATACATGTTTAAAGCGAGATTTTTATTTAGGGTGGGGTGAGGTTAACTTCAGTCACCTCTACCATTATTTCTTATTTATAAAGAGAATAAATGGTGAAAAGGAATAGAAATAAATTTTAATTTTATTTCATACAGCTTTAAAATCTTTCCTAATGCTGCTTATTCAAATAAAGAAAAATGATGACAGCAGCAGAATCTGGAGATATAGTTTTTAAATACCTCAAATTAGTTAATTATGATTTGCGTTCAAGTGAAAATATTCTTAGTCTTTCTTCCTGCCTTTGAACCTTCTATGTCTTCATTGATTTATGAAGCTCTCTTTTTCTTGCGGTCCGTGGATTGGTGGTTGAAAGTGGTCGAAATTTATTTTCCAAATAACTTAGGTGTGGTTTGAGAATCTAAGATTGAGAAAGAGTCAACTTCAGCTGGAGAGATATTGCTTTAATATAATAATTAGATCAAGTTCTGAATCAATCTTTTAGCCTACGCGGATTCAGAACAGCTTATAAATTTTATTAAATTTTTTTATAAAGCGGTAGACTAAGTTCTCTTAAATAATAACATGAAATTATTTTTGGAATAAATTTCTAACTACTTACTTTTTAAACAAATCTATTATGCCAAGATATAATATCAAATTACTTTAACATTTTCAATATTTATATAAAATTTGATGACTTAAATAAACCTATTTAGATGAATTTAAAATTAAATTAACAATGAATGAGCTTATGAATAAGAAGCTAACTACAAATGAATAATTTTGGAAAATTTTTAATTGATTACTCTATACCAGAGCGTAAAAAGAATGTATTCGAAGTACTATAAATGTTATTTTAATTTAAAATTTTACATTTAGATATTGCATGAGCATCTCATCAGATAGACTTGGGAAACTTCTCCATCCAACCCTTCCAACTACTCAGAACAACTCGTCATCCCAGCATGTAACATTTACCATTTGCTAAGCAATGATGTTTTCCAGTGAAGGTGATAGAGGTGAGTCACTACAAATAAGCTCGAACGTGTTTGTTAAAAGGTTTTCAGCCCTGAAAGACACTTTATAAATGGGACAAAATTATCGAAAGCTGAAGGGTTGAGATGATGATGAGTAGCGGTAGATTGAGAGCGGAATAAAAATGAACTATGAACTATTGAAGAGGGATATCATAAGAGAAAGTGACTAAGAGTATTCCTTCCAGTTTGAATTTTGATATTAAACATAAAGTTAAGAATAGCTGGGGAGGGTCGTAAAAATGGCTATCAAGTTGCATAACTAAGGATGTTATTGCATCTTTGACATGCCTCATCTTTATTGCATCAGGAGGAGACCCACTCAATGCCAAATATGATGATAGAAAGTGAGATATAAGAAGAAATTGGCAATGAGTACACTAGAAAGATAAAGGTGGATGATTTATTTTATATTAATGCAGCTCTAAATTTTCCAGATCTGGCTTGGATATAAGGGGCCATGTCTAAGGATTATATTGAGCCATTTCAAGTGCAATTAAATCCATATTGCTCCTTCCTTAACTTCATTTATTGGGTAATAGAGGTTTCGGGGTTTATATTCTTCTCTACTTCACCTTTGAAACTATAAAAATTGATGTCGATAAACTCATCTGTCAATGATTTATTATCTTAATATTTTCACTTATAATAAATGATCCTTCCTTCTCTAAAGGTGTCTCTCTTCCTTTCTTGTTCATTATTCCCAGTTTGCTCATAGTTTTCCACATGAATTGTTTGTTTACCTCACCAAAATAATATTTATAAACCATTAAGCGATAGTGTATTATCATTGAAGAAAGGAATCAAATCTCTCTCAAAAGCTGTCATTTGTATATTTCCTAGGGCCTCCGCTATTTTTAATAAATTCTTATTTTATTATAACTATTCTTGCTCGTTTCATGAACCTGACAATATCAAACTATTTCTGAATCATTTGAATTCCTCTTTCCATAGCTTCTTCTTGGAGAGTCTTTTTACCCACTAAACACGACAAAAATACATATTAAGCTCTTTTAAAATGTTCTCGCAGTGCTTCTGAAAAGGATTTTATGAAAGCTAATTATATACATATACACTATCTAAAAATATGAAAGCTTTCCTTCATTTAAGTTTTTCCCAGAAGTCTTCTTAATAGAGCTATTTTAAGTCCATTATTCTAACTTTTAAATATAAAACTCTTATCATAATAACTTAATTATTTTTGACTTTATGCCTTTTCTTTTTGAATTATATCGCGCTCTTCTATATTATTATAATGGACTTAGCATCGACTAATAAATTGCTTTTTAATAAAAACAAGTTGACTGGTTGTTGCCTTCAATTGATCAACATTCCGAGAATGAAGGCTGAGCTACGTGGCAGTAGACATTTTTGCTTTAAATCTCTGAGAACAATATTTAATTTTCTCAAGTATTTAGTTAAAAGTACAATTTATGAAATTTGCCAAGATTCATTTCGGAATTTTGGATTTTTGTTAATAAAACTAGTAAAAATCAGAGTGATTAGATATAGATCATTGAGCATAAGCAAATTGTCTCTACCTAATAGGGCATTTAAATTTAATTCACTATCCGTTTTGGGCAGAATGAAATAGAAAATTTTATTAGGGCGTTAAAAAATCTTAATTAAAGGTTGAATATTTTGACATTATTTTAAGTATCAGAGAGTGGAACCCTTTTAAGCAGAAATATTATTTTCTAAAAATTAGGAAATTTTCACCCTAATATATTTTTCCCATTTCTTTCTTGCGCGAAAGCGGATTAATGGTATACTTTATTTGTCGTAATTGCTAGAGCCTGACTCATCTTCCTCAAATTAATCCATTAACCAATAATTATTATCTGTTGCTTGGCAAATTTAATATACTTTGAATTGAATACCTATGAAGAAACAGAAATTATAAGGAAAAAATATCATCTGCAGCGTAGCTGAGCATCCACATTCGGAAAATTGACCAAGAAGAGGCAGCTGCAACTCAAAGTGGCTGTATTAATAACAATCCTTTAATAAATTCTATATCTATAATAGAATAGTCTGTCTTTTATTTTTGTAATGGTTTTTCCCTCTCTGCCCCTGCCTTATTAGCAGTTATTTTGGGTTTTCTGCTCTTCAATTACTTTTTCGTCTGCTTCTTTCTTTCAGTCTCGTTCTCCCCTCCTTCGTAACTAGTTTTTTCAAACTCTCTCTTACTGTCGGGAGTTGGACTTATATAAAGCTGCTGCTGCTCCTTAAAATCTTACATATATAAATATATAGATATAGATTTTATATTTATAATTTGTAAAATGCTAGATAGATATATATATTATAGAATAAATCTTTGGGCGTAATAATTGGCCGAGATTTCTCAGAGGAAGTCATTTAATTCACTCCCATTAACTCTTGGATCTTAAAATTATCATTTATGTAAGAATATCCTCTGGTCTAGCATCTACTTTGAAGTAGAAGGTCCTTTCCGAGTTGGATTTATTAATATTTTTAAATAGAAAATTGATTCTGCTTCTCATTATCTAGCAGCACCACCAGTTTCCGCATCATGTGCAAGAAGTAAATTCAAATAAATTTATATGAGTTAATAAAATTAGATACTTAGAGTTTACAGTCTCTTCTAAATTCAGATTAGAAAATAGTTAGTTTTAAAAAATTTAGATAATAAGTTTAAATTAAAGTGTATTGTAATTTATTTATCAGGATTTGATTTTGCCCGTGATCATTTAAAACCAAAATTAAGATAAAATGACCTGATAAAATGTATAATTGAATTTTTATTTAACAAAACATCGGGTTTTTATTGCAAAACAAAGAACAATGACTGAAGAAAAACCTCCTGTAGCTGAGAGTGCATCTACAATACTAAAAGCTTGGCGAACAGTTGTTGTCACCTCTTCATCTTATCTAAAATTAAATTATTTAAAAATATTTTAATTTTTTCTGATAAAGATTCTCACAAGAGTAGTGTCAGTCATTTATTTGTAGAGTGTGGGATTGAATTTAATTAAAAAAATAAAGTGCACAATTTTCGAGTTGTATAAGTTAAGTTTTTCTGATCAAAGCTTGAAAAAACATATTTTAAACATAAATTATGAATGCAGCCACGAATCTTTGAGATAAGCGATTTGCTTTTGAAGAGTTAAAAAGAATTGGAGGGAATTCGAAGAAAGATATATTCAACTAAAAAAAAATTTTTTAATTGATTCAATCTTTTTTTATTAGCTAATTAATTTGGATTGGAAGACTCTCTAGGTAGTACAAAATATATAAAATAAAATGCATTTAAATTTTTCTTAAAACTTGTTTCATCATTCAGAAATTTCATATTTACTTCTCTATTTTAATGGAAATTTATTTGCCTTTAGTACTAAATAGGGTTATCAAATGAAGCAGAAGCAAAATATTTTTAAAATATATAATATAAAATATTGAGTCATGTGACCATAATTAACTCTGATGTCACCTAATATCTCATTTAAAAATTTAAATTTCAAATATTTTTTAAGATTTGACTCTTAGACACTTCTACAAGTCTCACCAGGAAAGTTTAACGCGAGCAAAATAAACTTTTGACTTTAAAATTCATGATGATAATATTTATATATTTTTTTATCCTATTTAATTATTAATTTAGCAAAAATGGTGAGCAGTAAGTAATTTGGATAATGAATATTCTTCTCTTAAGAGTGCTTGGCCCTATCAGAGACAAGTTGCTTTTATTTAGTTACAATTTTATTTTGTAATATAAAGTGAAGAAATTTTTCTTAATTATTTCATTTATAAGTGATGGGTAATTTTTTTTATGAAAATTAATTTTGCTTTAGAGGGGACACCACCAGTTAGTTACGTTGTCCTTTGACAACCCCATAAATTTAAAATTACAATTATAAATCTTGTTGATGCACATCTACCCATTGGAATTGTAATAATTAAATAATTTTATATTTAATAGGAAATAAGTAGGTTTTATTTCTTAGGAGAAAGTTAGAACAAAAAATTATTTTATACATCTCGAATTTAAATAAAGATCAAATTAGGTTAAATAAAATAAATTGTTGATGTAAAGTATTTTAAATTATATATGAATAATAAAGTTCCCTCAGTATAATTTGCGACATAATTGTAATCCACAGAAGAGTAAGCTATTGAGAAGTATGTGTAGATAAATATAAACTAAGATGTTCGAGTTTGCCATATTATAATATAACTAATGTATTTTTATATTATTTTCCACTGTAAGGTTAGTGCCACTCAAAGTACATTTAAAAATAAAGCTTAAGAATCTACTAAATTTAATAATTCTATGCTTTTAAGTATGAATTAACTTTTGATATATTGATCGTTCTGCAAGGATATTGCATTTCTTGGAATAACCTCTGCTTTTACTGCAAAAAATAAACTATATTTGAGTTCTCACACCACTTTTAGATATCATCTTGAGTGCAAAATCTTATGCTATTGGTGCCTATTATTACTGATAATTATAATTATTTAAAATAAATTAAAAATTTTCTTTTGTCAATGCTTTTGCCTCCAAGGAGCTATTAGAGTACCAGCTTAGAGGATGACAGATATAGTATTTTTCGTCAATTTTTAAATAGGAACTCTAAATCTTTTAAAAACTCATAGCTGATAGTATAAAATTAAGAAAATGCATTTTTTATTTATTTGGGTTTGACCGTATGATATTTGAAGCGCAGTATCATACTCATCTAAACCGAAGACCACCTCGTTATTATCATTTTGGAGGTCCTTGAAAACACATTTATTTTTAATTCAGTTGAAAACCTAGGTATCAAATAAAATAGTATTGTTTAATTGTGTATTAAGTTCGGCTATTTAAAATAATAAACTAATTTTAAAATAAGTATTAGCTAAAAGTTTGAGAGAGCTACAAAAATAATTATTATTGATGTTTTTAAAATACAACCCGAAGAAAGCAAGAGTTGCAATAATGGAGAGTATTGACATACAACCTCCAAATTAAGACTTAAAAGTCATGTCCTTCTTATAAGTAACGAAATTATAAAAGAAATTGTTAATCTAAATTGTCAAATTTTTATCTCAATTTTTGCTTGGGTTTTTAAACAATAATTTAATTAAAGATTTTTCTAAGAATTTAAGTGAGAGACACTGGGAAACCAAAGCGATCTCTATCGCGGATCTTATTTCCAATGAGTCTGAAAAATCTCGAGGAAGAACTTGCCTTCTTCATATGTAAGTTGATTTAGCTTGAGAGGAAGTTTATAATTTATTGTTATTGTTATTAAATGAGCAATTTTATACTTATTTTTTTGTAGACAGTTGATTATCTTCTAGATAAGGCTCAAGCTTTCTACAATATTTTAGTGACAGCTATCTCTTGTAAAATTTCAGATCTTTTATAGAAATTGTTATATTTAAAAAAATTACGACTCCTAATCGCTGTTTTATTCCATATACAATATAAAATTATGATAGCAAAAATAAATTTATTGATTATCTTAATCGTATCACCTTCTTCTTTATAAGTTTTCAATCACATAAATATTAGATTAATCATAATGGTAGTCAATTGATAATCGAGGGTATTTCTCAGACTTTGATATTTTATTTAACTTATTTGAGGATATTTTCTGAATGAGTGCTTAAAATTTAATTTAGATTTATTAATTTATCTTCTTCATCTTAATATAAAAATTGAAACAATCATCGAAACTAATTAGAACTTTTCCTTAAGTCAGTTTATGATTTTTACTAGAGAATTATTTAAAAAGATGCGATAAATTAATTTTTTGCAAAACTTTTTATTTAAAAATCAATCAAAGTTAAAGCTCTAAGCAAATAAAATATGAAAGAAAAAATAATTCAAATGTATATTTTAGATGAAAATATAAATATTAAAGATAAATATTTCTAATAACCATTGCAAGATGATTAATTCTTATATTATTATAATTTAGATCAATTAAATTATGCAAACTATTTTATTTTCTTATATTGAAAATCCGTGAAAATTCTTGGAGAATTTTGAATTTAAAATTTGTCTGATTTGCTTTTTGCTTCTTTCTATCATTCTTTAAGGGTTTTGGCATTTGCAAATTTACGACTTTCTTTTCTAACTTTTGTCATTTTCCTTTTAGTCTTTTCTGAAAATGACTAATTGAAAAAGCTTGTTGATTCTTTTTTCAAATTATTATTTAACGCTGGTTGAGAATCAAGGATGTCAAAAGATCCAACTTCAGCGGGGAAGATTTATAAAATAATAGATTAGGTTTTTTATTATTCTTTTTGCTTTATTAGAGGAGGCAGAGCATTAAAAAATATTTTAAAGCGCTTAATCAAGTTCTCTAAATAATTTTACAATTATAAAATAGAATAATTTATTATTCTCTACCTCTTCCTTAATGCATAAAAATAAATGAGTCCGGTAAAATCATTGGCAAATATATTTAGATTCATTAAATTCAAATTTACAAACGCTTTATCTACGCTTCTTTGTTTGGCTGTAGTATTTAGTTTCCCAAAATGCTTATGGATTTCGACATAGGTTATTAAATTGCCTCCTCTCCAAAAATATAAACCATAAGCAGAAGAATGCTATCATTATAATATGGAATCAGATCTCGTTCAAAGGTAGTCAGATGTATTTTCCCTAGAGCCTCCGCTTTATTTAAAAACATTTTAATTTCAAGCTATTCTGGCTCGTTTCATAAATCTGACAATATCGAACTACTTTTAAATCATTTGAATTCCTTTATCAATAGCAAGTTCATGTCGAGATTTCTTGCCCACTAGACACGGCATAAATATATATAAACCCTCGCAAACTTCTCTTTAATAAGATCTATTGAAAACAATTATAAAATTTGAAAGCTTTCTTTCACTTTTGTCATGCCCTAGAGTCTCTCCAATATTACAGATTTCAGCTCGCTTTTTTTCCTTTTTAAACAAAACTAGTATAATTAGTTAATCATATGAAAAAAATGTTTTCCTTCGTATAGATTTTGATTCCTCTTAGTTTAAGATGACGCAGTTTTATTTTTATCGATCTATCTTTTCCTCATTTGGTGTTTAGTTTCTTGATTATTTTCTCTGTTTATGTGTTTTCTTATTAATTGATTCTAGACTCAATATCTCCTCCCTCAAAATTATTCTTATTTAAAGAAGCGTTATTTTCTTGAGAAGAGTCCTTAATTTTTTCATTTCTCTCTTTGAAAATGATAATATAATAATAGAAAGCTTGTATTATTAAATTGATTAAATAGGTTTAAATCGACTATAATAAATCACACATTTATTTTAATTTTTATATCTTTGAGTTTGACTTTGGGCATTTGCATCTCTGACTAAGTTACTAGGTCAGATCCATTTAACTCTTATATCTAAAAATAACCACTAATTTTAATCAGGCGCTGTTGGTTTATTCTCGAAACAGAAAGTTATTTCACTTTGGAATTTATTCAAATAATAATATATTGTTGATCTATTTTAATTTTGATGATCGACCATAACCAACAGTTTCCTCATCATATGGAGGAAGTAAAGCAAAATACTATAAAATATTCTAATATCTTTTAGATAACATTATTTACAGGCTCTTCTGTATTCAGAGCAAATAAAATAAATATAATTAACTACAAATAAATAAGAAAAAGGTTAAGAAATAATTTAATAAAAGTTTTTTTATTTGATTTTGCCTGTGATCATTCAAACCCCCTTTAAAATATATTACTTTTATAATTAAAAAAGTGCATTAAATTTATGTTATTAAATGGATTTAGATTCCAAAGACAAGCACGATGACTGAGGAAAAGCCTCCAGTAGCAGATAGCGCGTCTACTATGCTAAATGCTTGTCGAGTAGTTGTAGTCAACTCATCATCCTAGCTTTAAATAAAATATAATATATTCATTAGCTTATAAATATTCTGAGAAGAGTATTGTCGGTCATTACTTTGGAAAGAGATGGACTATATCTCATTTAATAGCTTCATATTTTATACTTCATTGTGGTATAAGTTAGATTTTTATGGTCAAAGCTAGAATATTAAAATATAGAGTGAAGCCATGAGTCCTTAAGATAAGCAATATTCTTTTGCAAAATCACATATATTTGACCTGAAGATTGAGTAAGGTATATTCACTTTAAAAAAATTACTGTGGGAAAATAAATATATTTGCGAAATTGATTGGTTAGCTACTAAGATAGTTAATATGTTAATTATTATATTTAATCACTTTTAATGACTATAAAGCTTTTAAAAGTAATCTATTTTTTAAAAAAAATAAAACACAGATTTATTTTATCAAATGTAAAATTAAAATTTAGCATAAAAAGCAAGAATAAAAAATTAAGTATGATAGTACTGAATTGGATTATCGAAAGAGGCAGAAGCAAAATAATAAAATACTGAGTCATGTGTGCGTAATTTACTATGATATAACCTAAAATTGCATTTAAAAAAAAGAATTAGCTTATAATTTGTTTCCTCAGGCGTCTTACAAGTCTCTCCTGGAAAATTTAGCACAAGCAAATTTTACTAAAAAATTTAAAGTTATTAATACGGAATTAAGGAGTAAGTATTTAAGGGTGACACAGTGGAGTATCCTTGACCTACTAGGAGGCCTAGATTTTTTCGCAGGTTTTTTTGGCTTAACTTTGTCCACTCAAAGTCTTGATACTCAGATTGGCGACTAGGGGGAGTGCTTTAGTATGATTGATTCCTCCAGACTTTTAATCCTATGGAAGTGGTGCGTCTGAGTACTGGTGGCATCATGGGTTAACACGTGTTCCAAGCGGTGGCTATTCTAGCTACGCACTTGCTTATTTATAGATAACACCTCCCTCAGACGATATAATGTAAAATAATGCCAGTGGATTAATCAGAAATATTATCTCCGAGAGACGCCAAATCAGTTCCAAACTGCTAACCTTTACATCTCCCTATGAGCTTTCCTTGATTTTTTTACCAAGATCATTACTCCTTTTGGGCCCTATTATCGGAAGAGAGTGGATAATTAATCTAGGGTCAGGAGATCATTTTTAGAAATAGAGTTTTTTCTTGTAAGGCTCAGGGCTCGTCATAATCCAAGACTCTTCATTTAAACACTTTAAACTTTAGTAGATTACTAAACTAGATCGCCTCCATAGGGATAAACGTAACCTGATAGATTCATTGAAAAAGTGCAAGCAAATATCCTCCCCAGCCAAGCCGACTTTAGGCCACGTACTAGACATAGATTTTAACTTTCTAATTTAATGATTTCTATAAAAAATAATTTGCCTTTTTATTTCTCAAAAAATAATTTACCTACTATAAATAATTTAATTTAAATTTATTTAATTATAATTTTGTATAGCAAGTCTTGTTAACAATAGGTTATTAGGATCCTAAATAATCTTCTTTTTAGAGTACTTGGACCTATGAGTGTTAAGTTGCTTTATTTAATATATTTACATATATTATATATGCTTTAACTAGGACACCACCAATTTGAGGTATTATCCATTCATTACTCATTTTGAAAAATTTATCAGAATTGATCTGCAATAAGGAAAAAAGAAGATGAACTTTCGTTTTTTCTGAGCATTGGATTGGCACTGTGAAGCCAAAGAATTATTAAAAATCTTTTTTAAAAAGTTAATTTTATTTAAATATTTTTTCTGCAATTATAGTGCTATTCCTCAACACAAAATCTTAAATCTCACAGTCGACCTGAAAAATAAGTAGTGTAAGAACTAAAAAAGAACACTATTTTTAACAATAAAAAATTAATTTCTTGCCAATAATGCAAAATCTGTGCTGAAAGTGTAATATTATCTCTTGATAATCCCATGAATCTTTAAAATAAGATAACTTCTAATTTTTTTATTCTTTCCTTTGTGCATCTTGCCATAGAAATAAACGATGATAATATTGATAGGTACATAAGTTTGATTCATTTTCTAAGAGAAAGTTTTTAAAAATCAAATTATTTATAAAATAAAAGAATGAACAAAATAAATTTACATTTTATAAGTCCCCTCAGCATAATTAGGTACAAAGCTATATTCGACTGCTGTATAGACTATAGAGAAAAATGTGTAGATAAAATATAAAGTAAGATGTTCGAGTTAGCCACATTAAATATGGAGAAATTAAAGATATCATCTTAATATTTCTCGGCATTTATTGTGACTCCAATGGACTTATCATGTGACATCTCTATCACCATTCCCTTTCAAAATCAGAGACTAGACAATGTATCACTTCAACCCCATTGCAAATTATTCTGATATCATTAAAAGTTTTAGAGTCTTAGTCTTTACCATATTTGTTAAACTGTATATTGCAAATTTGGGTATTTATCTAAAGTACACACCCTTCCTAACAGAAGCCTGTTCAGAGTATCTGTGGGAGATAGCTTATTTTATTTTTCAATTCAAATGGTATTGAAGCTACATTTTTAAATAACAAAACCGCCATTAAAGATACCCCACATTTCATTACAAAATCTCTTACCTTCAGATTATAAAACTAGGTCGCATTTAGATTAAACCTATCAGAGCAAGGGCATTGAATAAAGGTAGGCAGATCTTATACTTCCCGCAAGTTTATTTTTTGCCGTCCACTCGTCCTAGTTTTCAATTTTTAATTAAATAATAATTCACCACATTAAATCTTTAATTCTAATTTAAATTTTTTTAAAGAATTAGCCACGGTCTGATTGGGTCCACCATTTAATAGCTTTTTAAAATTTGATAAATATATAAACTTTCTTTATGCAGATTATAAGATAAAATAACATATAGTAAAATAGTCTCTTTTTTATAATTCGTTTATATTATATATGATCTGAAGAGCTGTGTCATACTCTTCCAAGTTGAAGGTGAGTTCCCTCCCATCAATCTGAAGGTCCTTGAAATCAATTAAAATTATTGCGTAAACTTAATTAAAAGACTGAAACAAAAAATTTTTTCAAAAAATTAAAAAAAATAGATAAGATAAATAAAGGCATTGTGATTTTAATTCTTCTCAGCCATTCTTGATTTACATTCCAATTTCTAACTTAAGAATTGTTATAATTTTTATCAGAGATGACTACTTTTTAATTTTTGCATTTTAATTAAATATAAGTGAATACAATTCTTTGCACTTTGCGTTGGAGCAATGATGAGATTTTAAAAGCAAACCTCTTTATAGGTTAAATTATAATTAAAATATAAATGAGGATTTTATATCGATTCAACTATTCAAAATAAAATAGAGGATTCTCTTTTTCCATTATTTACGCTCCATAATTATTTTTATAGTTTGAAGATCATAGTAAAATAAATTCAGTATTGTTTATTGTGTACTAAGTTCTGCTTAAAAAGGTGTTAAATATAAATTTAAGAATGCTAAAGGTCTGAGAGACCTGCAATAATTCATTAAATTTATTGCAAACCTAAGAATGCAACAGTAGCTAGAATTGAAAGTATCGACATGCAACCTCCGAAATGAGATTTAAAAGTCATATCCTTCTTATAAGTCACACATAATCTTTAATATAATTTTAAACCGATAAAACTAAATCTGAAAAATTAAAAATAGGGTATTTAGATTTATTTAATATAAAATAGAATAAGTCAATGAAACCGGAAAGCCAAAGCGGTCTCTGTCTCGAATCTTCTTTCCGATAGCTTTTATATATTTGGTGGTGAAGTTTGAAGTCATAAATGAACGAGATTTTTAGATATTTTGGTGGTTACTTTTAGAATAAGATTTTTTATCACTTATTACAGTATATTTTAATTGTAAAGCTTGCAAAAGTAGTTTAAATCTATTTTCTTGTTATTTTATTTATTATTGAAAAGATATCAATGACATTCAAAACCCCATAATATGATAAAAAAGTGAAAATAAGTTATGTATAATTAATTTCTTTATTAATACTTATAATCATGCTAAATTTTAACCATAAACAGGCAATCTAAAGTCTTCTAGGAAGGTGACCTTGACGTCTGTCTCATATTCTCTGAATTTTATACCTTTAAGTGCTTCTTCTATCTCAGATAACTGTAATTTACCAACTCTTCTTCATGAAGGTGTTGTGCGTGAACACAGCTTCGTCAGCACATACAAACTTCACGCTATCCCTCTCACAACTGAGCAGCTAGTCTTAAAATATATTTCAGATTATTATAATAAAATGGCTAGTGAAGTCTATAACGCGCTTCACTCGATTCACAGTTTTGTACGTTATGCCATTTCAACGATAGATGTTTGCTACAGTCTACGGAGAGATCTTGAGATAAGGAAACTATCTATGGAAGATCTTCGCGCGCTACTCCAAACTGAAGTGCGCTTAGTGGCGAAGAGTTTGAGGATCAATCAAATAATTGATGTGCACGAAACTTAGAAGTGCGATGAGGAACAGCTGCAACTCCTAACTTTCTCATCTGCAAAGCAACTTTCAAATGCGAGAGTATAGTGCGGGCGGCACCCCAAATTTTTGCGAGGGAGTTTTTTGAAAAAACTGGCTATTACTACTATAAGGTGCACATATCCTTTAAATCAAAATGAAACTGAATGGGAGGATCATGTGTTATTTTGATAATTTCGCGTTTATCGATGATTTAAGTATTAATAAAGAAATTAATTTTTCAAATTATTTTAATTTTTTTTTCAATTAGGGGTTTTCAATAAGAGCATAGACTTAATGAGTATACATAGAATAATTAAATTAAATAATTCAAGCATTTTTCCTTTTCAACTACTTAACGTTATGAATTCGCTTTTCTAAAAATTCGAAAGATTACTCTGAGGACTTGAGCGACGAATATTAAGACTCAAGCTGTAAGTCTTTTAGGAAATTTCGCTTATCCTTATGGATTTTTCCAACAAATGTCTTAGCTTACTTTAAGTGCAGTGGCTGTTCTACTTTAATTGGACTTATAATGGCATTACTGGATTAGGGTTTTAAAGCTGTCACCTATTCCAAAGAGCTGTTTGACTGTTCTTTAATTATAGGGATGGATTTGGTGACGAGGAGAGTGAGGGTGAAGATATTCTAACATCCTCTCTCACTTACTACCTTTCTTAAATCAAATTCATCCTTTTTGAAAGGTCGCCCTCACAGCTAGCAAACACGGATTCATTTTCTAGATCCTAATAGTGCATCGACAGCTAACTCAGGATTTATAACTGCTAGGGTTTAGCATTTGAATCTTCATCTTAGTTTAGTTCGAAACTTTTTAAGAAATTATAGAACTGGTTATTTGGGTTAGCTAGGCTAGTTTATCGGAGGAAGAGTTATAATTGTATCTCCCTTTGTAGTCTATCCCCATTTTGAATTCTTAAAATAGTAATAAACTTGAAATATTAAAATATATTCTTAGAAGTGATAACCTCAGATTAACTATTCCTCTTGATGTCTTTGTCTAGCAGCGTTTTCCTTTTTGAAAACTTAAATTTAAAACTCTATGTTGCTTCTGGACTTGAGTATCATACTTTCATTTTCTTCATCAGCAAATTTTAAGATGAATTTGATTTTATACGCAAATCTAATGACAGGTGTATTTCTCTCCTTTATGAATGGCCTATTACTGGCTTAGTCATCTCTACTGAGGAGGTTGTGAAAGCTGGTGAAGTCCTCATTTACGCCTGTAAGCGTGTTTTTGTTTTGATTTGTATTCTTGATCGTTATATCCTCTATCTCTCTTTTTTTGAAGGCAGAAATATCTATCTTAGTCTGTTCATTGTTTTCAAATAACAACAATAAATTAAAATATAACACTATTTATAATGGAAATCTTAAGTGTAACTCATCTTGAAATGTAAGTTGATCTAGAATGGATCTTAAGTAATATTCTCTATTCACCAAATCACAATTCTTTAGATTATTATTGCATTCTGGAAATAGTCTATCTATAATTTTACTAAAATAATTTATGACTATTATTTGTAAGTTAAGTTATTCTTTCTTTTGCATTTTGCCTAGCTTATATATAGATTCTCTTTTTGGATCAGTTTATTTTATAACGTTTTTATTGAAAAGAGGTGCCATAATTTTAATTTCCGGATTAAAAATGTCTATTGCAGCCCTAGATTATAAAAAATTAATAATAAAACTAAAGATGATCTCATAGTCTTTATAATATTCTATATATCTAATTCTTTCTTTAGCTTTCTTAATCCCACATCAATTAGCAAAATAGAAACAGCATCTTAAATGAAATTAGTTTTAGTTTCCTAGACTGTTTGATTCTACAAAGAGAGAATAAAGGTGCGCATTGAATTCTGCAAAAAGCTTTGCATTTAGATATCTTAATTGTGTGTGAGTTTTACTGTCTTCTTTAAAAAGAATCTTTAAACTTCGTTTTCAGTTCTTCTTTGATGTCTTATTAGAAAAAATGAGACAAAACATTTAAAGAATATTCCTAATTAGATTTAGAGTCCACAATCTCATTATAATCTAAAGTTAATAAGAGATGAGAAGTTTAATTTTTTAATTAAAAAAGGATAGGTTCAAAAAATATATTTATTCTAAAATTCGATTATATACAAGTATAAATATCATATCAGTGGGGATAGATTTCTTAGTTTGCAATTTATCGTAAAAATACCAATAGTATAAATCACTCAATTAGAATAATGAAATTTTTAATATAGACTCTATAATTTAATCTATTTTGCACATTTAAGTACTCAAAGATATTTATGCAAACAATAAGAATTAAAATTGATTTAATTTTAGGTTTTTTCTTCTATTGAAATTCTTAATAAAATAAAAATTGATAGAGGTGGAGCTATTAGCTTTGCGTTTGCTTTCATGATATGTGTCTAGTTTATTGATCAAGCGCGTTGGGCTGCACAAATTTAAGTTGCTAATGGATTTTCAAGTCATTTATTTTTAGAATGATTTATTGCTTTGTAGCAGAAGTGGAGATGGAATATTGCTTTCTGAGTTTTTGAGAATCGGTCTTTTGTGGCGAGTTGTGTCCACTCTCAAATAATTCATTTAGTCATTCTTCCTAGCTGCTTGTGTATTTTGTCTATTGATTGTGCTCTGCTATAATGGCTATTCAATATTTTCTTAATTCTTTGGACTCTCTTCCTCTTTGAATAGCATGTTTTTCCCGAAAGATACCGATCTTGTAACAACTTTAACCTCATTAATTTAATTTAAGAATTGGGTAATTATTATTTGATAATGTTTATTTATCCCTCATGAGGGCCTTTATATTCTAGATATAGATTCTAAATCAAGTCAACTATCTGAAATTAAAACTATAAAAATAGATATTCTGCAGATGAGAAGTGAAGAAAACACAGATTCTTGAGAATACAAAGAATATTAGCACAGCTAAATCATTTTTCAAGTTTTAATATTTTTTAAACCTCCGATACAAGAAAGGAAATCAACAAGATTCTCAGAGCGACGAGTTATAGTGAGCTCTTCATCGCTAAGAATGTTAAAATATTTATTTTGTAATGATGGCTAATCTAAATAGCAACTTTGAATCAACTTCTTAAAGAGCAGATTCACTTGTGAACTGATAGATATTATTATTTTAGAGTTGTCTGAGTTGAGTTTAGTTTTCAAAGGCTCATCCGAAAGATTAGTGAATAAATGAGTCTTCCAAAACTACATAGTCTTTTTACAGAACAAAGATTCTTTACTTAGTTTGGGATGCGCTTAATTTCTCTTTGTGATTTTGGAAATGAAGCTAAATAAATTAAATTAGCTTTATAGGGTATTCCCTGTTCTCGGATTAAAAAATAAATTGTAATGATTCAAACCGCTATGTCATATAAGTTATGCTCAGATCTATATCACTTTGGATGGATTTTGCTTAAGAATAAAAGGAAATAATTTATTTGAAGTTGCTAGATCAGTTGAGTTGCAATCAGCATTTTATTTTTTTTAAATGCTTTTAATCATCGCAAAGAGCCACCTCAACAAACAGAGCTTGCTGAATCTAACTGCCAACGATTCCAGAAAGTGTAGTATTAAGCGTAGAAGAAGGACATATCCACGATTGATTCAACGTTAACAATAGTCAAATTTATTTTAAGATTTAACTTCGGAAACCTGCTCTGCTCACACATTAAATTTTAAACTTTGACAGGGCTATTTTAGTCTAGTTCGCTGTTGATGGCTCCAGTCCCGAGTAGTAAGCCATATCTGCAAGTGAAGCGTAATAAGTTTTTATAGAATATAAATTAAAGTTCTCAGAGACAGGTATGTTGATGTATCAAATAATATGAAGAAAAAATAACAGAGTGCATTTATTGTATTCTTGAATGAGCTATTGTCTCCAGTATAGTCCAATCTGAATGCGATGTCAAACTCCTCTTGGTTAAATAAAACTCTTAATTATAAATGCGACAGGACTATTCGTTTCCCATAAATTGAGACTTCTTCTTGATATGTTAAAAAGCACATCCTTTTTTATTATTTAAAAAGTTCGTGGTGAATTACCGGTTGATGATGATTGCATCAGCGGAGAGATATAAATCATAATAATATTTTTTTATTAAAGAAAAAGTTAATTAGGATTTAGCAAGTAGAGGAATGCCGTCGTTGATAGAAGAGTAAGTGCCCCTCCTAAGCTGGTTTTGAATTTGTGGTTATCTCTGTAGGTAAAGCCAATTGGCTGGCCGAAACAGTCTAATCTCCTGAGAGTATTTTTAATCAAGCCATTTTAAGAGGACTTTTTACTTTAAAACGGCATTAAAATATAAATCATTCTCCTTGAATATAATATTATTAGAAAGCAATGAAAGCATTAAGAAAAAAATTCAGATACTGCCGCATAGTTTTAGCAATAATAAAGTAGGAAGCATAATTATAATAAAAATTATAATCTTTCAATATTTTTATCAAATTTTATTTTAAAATCCAAGTATTATTTTCAAAACGAATGCTTAAATAAAAAAATTGTACTCACCTTACACTCTTGATATGAAATAGAATTGTTTTTATTTATTTTTGTAAAGTAATTCGGATAATAATTATAATGTTTTATTAATATTACAGCTAATAAAATAACAATTAGAAGGCAGCTTTTCCACCCATTATATAATCTCCCAAAAATACCTTAAATACTTCGTCCCGATTAACACAAAAGCAAATAACCATTAGAATTTACATTAAGAGACAGCTGCTTCAGCATTTTAAATTTTAATCCTTCTTTTTGATAAATCCTTTATTTTTTTAAAAGATAATTATTAAAAATTTATTCCTAATAATTTTTCTTGCTTCAAATTAGCAATGGAAATCTTTTTATTTTTAGTTAAGTTTTACCATTTTAATATGAGATTTAAATATTAAAAATGCTTTTTAGTATAAATAATGAAGTGGTATATTTTTATAGTGGCCCTTCGAATTTTTGATTAGTATACTCTTCTTTTTTGGGAGAGAGACTGAACTTTTCGAAGATGAAGGGGTTATTTTTGCAGTCCTCTTCCTTTTCGAAGATATTAGAGCTGAGAAACTGATTTCGCATTTATACTCGCTGCGAGATTATACTTTATTAAATAATTATTTAACCTTTATTCACTCGTAACACTAAAATCAATCCAATCAACACCCCAGTGCCTTCCTCACTTTTTTCTTAAATAAAAATAGAGAACAGATAAAATAAATAGTGAATTGCCTGTTCATTTCTTATTTACATAATACAGATAAATTCAACTCCATTTGCAAAAGATAGATAGTCTAACACAAATAAATGAAATGTGAAGGGCCACTTTTTAAGAAAAGTAAAAATTCAGAGAGCGAGTTGAAGGAGCGGTACTTCATTTATCATGAGCAAAAGCTCGTGCAGTTTAATGTAAGGATTACCATCTCTTTATCCTCACTCATTACCCATCAATCGCCTAAAATTTTCCCTAATTTCATCTCCAAACTCATTAACTCTAAATGACATAAAGTGAATGCTATATATTTTATAGTATCTTAAATCTTTATATATAATGCTTGTTGATTTTGCTTAAATTTAAGCCTCTTGAATTTCGTAGTCTTAATTTAATGGTGCTATTAATTTACTCAACAAATATTGGGACTTATTTATTTATAGACTCTTCAAGACGGCTAAGAGAGAGGTATACTCAATATCAAATACGCAAGACTATAGCTTTATTTACCTTTTATTCCTTAAAATATTGATAGACTTAAGAAAATTCACTTTACTGATGAGTCTGGGTAAGGAACTCTTAGTGCTATTAAATGGATTTCTTTGAGCACTTTAAATTCATAAGATTCAGTGCAGCTTTGGCTTTATTTCTTATAAACTCTAAGAAGTGCTTTTATTTAAAATGTTCCAAAATTAAGGGTATTAAGCCCACTAACTGACTTTAATTGAACTTATTATAGTGCTTATGTCTACGGTTTCATTTTAATGGGCAAGGGAAACTAAATTGAGTTCTATCACTCGAACAAGAAACACATAGAAGCATGGATTGATAAACTCAAGGACTCTGTCATCTTGGTCGATCTCAAGGAAGATTATAATATTGGCTCACTGATTTAAAGTTAGATAGAAATATTTGTGTATCTCTGAGTTTAAGATTGGAAAGGGAAACTTCGCCAAAGTTCATCTCTGCAAAAGAAAGACTGATGATAAGAGTTTCGCCCTCAAGTCAGTTGAGAAAGCTCTGATTAAAAAGTCTAAACGCAACTCTGTAAGTAACTGCCAGAATGAAAGAACATCTGAGGGTCAAACTTCTTTTTACTAAGAAGCTTTATACTTATGCTAATTTGAAAATTTTAGAGTTCAATATTACTGGAGATCGACATTCTGAGATAAATTAATCACGATCACATCATCAGACTTTATGAAGTTTACGAAAGTGACAAATATATCCACTTGGTGTTCGAGTACCTAGAGGGTGGAGAGCTTTTCGAAAGAATCAAGTCCAAGGGTCTCTATTAAGAGAAAGATGCTGTGAATGTCATGAGGAATCTACTTCAAGCCTTGGACTACTTGCATCAAAGAGGCATTGTCCACAGAGATCTCAAGCCTGAGAATCTCATCTTGGCCTAAAAAGACAACGACTACAATTTGAAGATTGCTGATTTTGGACTTGCCTCTTTCATTGGCAAGGGAGAACTTCTCTACTTGAGATGTGGTTCTCCTGGATATGTGGCGCCCGAGTTGCTCGAAGATAAAGGCTACTACTGCAAGGCAGATATATTCAGTGCAGGAGTTATTCTTTATGTCATGCTTAAAATTTAAATTGTATTTATAATGAATTGTGCATGCTGACAGGAAGACCAGCTTTCCCTGGCACTAACATCCACGACATCTTAATGAAGAACAAGAGAGGAGAAGTGCAGTATCCGCCCAAGTATTGGGAAAAGATCTCGATTGAAGCTAAGGATCTGGTAGTCAAGATGCTAAACAAAGATCCACGCTAAAGAATAAGCGCTAAGGAAGCTCTCAGTCACCAGTGGTTCAACACTGAGGCTAACATTCCGGATAACAACTTAAATGAGGTAATGGAAAATTTCAGAAACATGGAGGATGTTTAACTTGACAGTAAGGGCTTAGGTGCTGAAGATATTAATATGATCTCTTGCACGCCTGTTTTGGCTGGTAGAGGTTTGGGTCAGTTCGTGCCTCAGTCTCCCTTCCTTACGAACAACGTCTTGCAAAGAGATGCAACTCCTATGATGAGAGTCCAGATGCGGCAAAATGGAGATAGCAAGCAGCTGAACTTGGGAGGTGTAGTCATCATGAAGCCTCTAGGTCCTTAGCAAAACTAGCCAAAGAAAGAATTGCTTCCTGAGATTCCTTTGGTCAAAAGAGGCGGTCAAGGAGGAGGCCCCAATTAGCTTGCCACTCCTATCACAAACATGAGGAGGAACCTCGCAAATCTTGAGGGCAATAAAGCTCCAGCTCTTAATTTAGTCATAAGAAATGGAGCTGGCGGTCCATAAGCTAATAAAACAAGTTCAAGCAATAACGTAATCAGCAATAACTAGAATGAGGGTGGAGATAGGTCTGGCAGCAATCAGCAATAGCAAAACTAAGGCAACAGCAATCCTTCCTTTAACAATCAGAACTTGATGGGCAATACAGGCTCAGCAGATAACGCAAACTAGTCTAAGAACATGGATATGAATGATTTAAAAAACTTTTATACCTAATGATGCATTTTAATGATAATTCTCAACCTCCAGTTTTCGGAGGAAGTCAGGCTCAGTATCAACAACAATAGCAGGTTAACAAGAATGCTTCTTTGAATAAATAGGTATCCATAAAGCAGTAAAATTCTCCAGAGTTTAGCAGTGCTTAAATTTATCAACTTATATTTAATCTCTCAGGTAATATATAGATTATATTTTAATGACAAATTGTTTATATAAAATGTAAAAATAAGACATAGAAATATTTGCCTTATTTATAAAGAGATTTTTATGCTTAATTTTCCACTTCTATCCATCTTTAACTTGTATCTTAATTTTGTTTTAAGATCATTTTTATTTCATAAATGGAAAATTCTAAGAAATGCCATCAACTTTCGATAATTTTATTGATTTTTACTCCTTTTCATTTTATTCTGATCTATATTTGATAATTAAGCTTTCAATAATAACAATCAGAATAGGGATGGTCAGCCCATGGGTTAGGCTAAACTTGAGCAAATGTAAATGTAGCAGGTGCCTAAGTCTCAAAGCCAAGTGTTCAACGATTATGAAGAGGAGAAATTTTTCAACATAGATGAGGAAGTCCTGCTAGAGACAGACCATTCTTACACTTACAGACAGGTAGTAAATAAGCCTTTCTACCCTGGAAACATGCAAGACTGCAAAAGGAGAACAGTGCCCTCAGTGCTCAATATTCCTGTACTTTGCAAGATCAACAAGCCTTCTAAGAGAAGAGTCACAATAAGCGATGAAGAGATAAAGGCATTAGGGTAGTTGATCAACAATCAGCAGTCAGATGTTGGAGGAGTGGGAGGAAATGTTTACCTTTTGGATTACGAGGAGCTCAAGCGTATTCTAAACGATACCACAGGCTCAACTGTACAAAAAATTATTGGAAGAGACATATCACAAGGTAGCTTTAGCAAAGAAAATTCATAGAAATAATATAGGGTGGGAAAGTGTAGATTTATTTTCTTTGACAGTTTCAATCAGTTGAAATAACATTGAATTTAAATTGAAATGATTACTACACCCCATTTATAATAGCCTCTTTATCATAACTGAGGGCCTTCTTAGCTTTCTTTGGAATAGCCTATTGCTGTCATGGACATGAGCAGGATTGTTCTCAGTTAGGGACAGTCTTAAGTATAACTGCTCAGTGGCAACATGATCCTATATTTATCCTATAGAGGGAGATAAACTCGGATTAGGTGCCTTATAAATTTACAGAATTAATCCAAAGTTGTTAGAAACTCAATTCTTTTAGCTCAGTTGCTTATTTTCCCGAACAGTCTCGAATCAGCAGAAAAGTAGCAGTCCCCACAAAAAGTTGCACATCAAAGAAGCTTTATGTTAGCTGGAAATAAAGAGAGTCATTTGTAAAAAAATAAAAGCACATTAGTATATGACATGCTTATTTTTCAATAGAGTGGTTAGGAATGAAAGGGATGTTAAGGAAAATAGACTTATACAGAGCGGCGGCTTTGATACTCAGCCGCTGATAATCTACCTCTCCACAAATGAATAAAGAACACGAATAGTCCCTCTGGGTATTTCTCCTCCATCAAATATCATCTTAGTTGTTCAAAGAAGATTCTTGGCTGTAGTATTGCTACTAGTCACTGTTATGATCTTCATTCTCTTCATCCAATGAGCTATCTTCTTCGAAATCTATTCCTTCAAGAAGGTCCCTTGCATTTCTTTAAAAGCCCAGTCTCTGTTAAAATCTAGCCTGTGCCTGCAGCGCTCTCTGAGCTTAGTCCGCCTCGTCATTGCATAGCTATCCATTTGCATTCTTCGAATATTTACTGCTCTTAGATATTATGCGAATTTGATGACTCCGGATTAGGCTCAAGATTATTCTCAGGTTGTAAAGCCTAGCCCTACACAGGTAGTCGATTGAATGTTGCTCTCTTGATTCTCTTGTTCTAGTTGTTGTTCTTGTTATTGCTGCATTTGCTACTAGAGCTAGTATTAATGCTGGAGGTACTGCATCTTCATCTGCTAGTGATATTTTATAATATGCAGTAGAATTTTAACAGAATTATTGATTAGCTAAAATAATAAATGAAGAGTTACAAAATGATGACAGTTTAAATTGAAGACTCACCCCTGATCTGCAGCTTGTTGATAGCTTATTAAAAATTAAGATGAGTTTATTCTTTGATCAACTTCATAGCACCTTCAGCAGTGAGATATAGTCTCACGCATTCTTCATCATCTTATTTAAACTTGTGTCGCATTGTAGCTCTTGAGCTGAGCGCTCCACACAAAAGTTGCAAGGATAAAAGTTCTTAGAATTTCATGCTGAATCGAATGGTCTAATAATTATTAAAATCTGAGATATTCCAACTGCCACTGATTTATTCCATTTTAATTTAATAACTAATTTAATTCTCTTTTTTATTAAATTTTCAGCTATAATAAGTGAACATATTAGAATATTTCATATTGAAGAACAGAGCGCTTTATATCATCTGTCAGATTTCAAAGATCATTAAATTCAATTTTGACTGAAGTTAATAATTTAAAGTGTTTAAAGATGTGTGGCTGCAAAAAGTACTCTATTTGAAAGCTCTGCTACTACTATTGACCTGCGCTCACTTATTACTGCTAGTCAACAACACCACAACATCCTCTTAAAGATTTTCTCTCTACCGATTTTATAGCTATCTCTTTCTCTTCTCTCATGTTAAATATAAATCTTTTTTCCTATTTGAGCTCTCTTTTCCTTGCTGGCATGATTGTCTATACGATACTGAATTGCTGATCGCCTAATGATCTGCTAGTGGCATCTCTATGCTCTTGCTGCTGCTCCTGTTTGGAAATTCTGGTGTCAATAATCTCCTCCCCTGCCTCAAGATTCAGCTAATAATTTTACGAGGAGGACTAAGCAGCAGCAGACTGAGACACCTACTCAACATGCGTTGAATTGAATGTGTTTCTAATAACTCTGAGTTCTCTCTTTATAAACGGACTTGAAGTAGTTTTTGAGTAAGGTTTTGACTTATAGGAATTAATATTGCGCCCTCCTAGGGAGGCACGCTTATAAACTGCAGCGTCATCATAAAAATTAGAGCAAGAGAAATTCAAATGCCACTTTTTGAAAGTATGACTTTAAATTAAGCGTTGGGTAGTGAAGGCTGATGACGGCGTTTTCCAAGAGTTGAAGGCAACGTGGCGGATTAGTTACTTGCGCCTCTCTAAACTTGCTGCTTAGGAGGAATACCCCTTCTTTGGTTGTTGGTAGGCCTGTTGTTGCTATTGGACTGAGTCACTTAGCCTCGAACTCCCTTCACTGCATCTTATTAAGCATGAGATGGCCCTTTGGTTCATCTCTAAGTAACTTAAATTCAATGAACAATAATTTCTCTTCTCATCTCATGTCCTCGTCAGAGTTTTGATTGTCATCATCGCTGTCGTACTGATTGTCGCTTCTCCCAAATAAAGTAAGAAAGGGCAACTCATCATGAATAAAAGGCATATCCCATCATATTCTCCTCCGTATCCTTCGTTTTGATTTGCAAATCTGGTGTTGCTACCGCTGCTACCTCTGGTGGATGGCTATTGATTTGTCTGGAATTTCTACAAATGATGCTAGAAGTAGAGGTTGAAGAGACGGGTCTATAAAATACTTAAGTCATGCATATTAAGCTTACCTTATACAGGCCATTTATGGTTCCAAATGGCATCTTAATATCCTTCTTAAAGCAATAAAAACTTAAATTCGATTTGTATTGGGCATGAGTTTCTCAGAATCCTTAGCGATCCACTAGGTCTAGTAATTGTCGGTGCTGTTATTTTGATTACTCTCCAGCATCTTGACTTGGATAGTTTCGTCGAGCACTGATTCGACAGAAACTTATCTGATCTTATCAGTCTTTCTCGTGTAGAGGTCTAGTTGCTCTCTTATTTAGAACTTATAGTCTTGCATGTCTAGGATATCTCAATCAATAAACTCAAAGAAGTGGTTACAATATACCATGAAGCTTTGAGTATACAATAAGAGAAAGTAGTCATATTATTCTGATGATGAAATATAAATTGATATCGATATCCAATTCATTCTGGAATTCAACTGCAGGGACTTGATCTGGGGGACTGATGATCTCCCCGAGTCTTCTAATTCTGTAGTCCTTGCCTGCTAGTGATTTCAAGTAATCAGTTTTCAGCTACTGCAATTTATAGAGACAAGAGATATAAGGAGTGTTTTACTGCTGAGGCTGCTGGAAACCGTGACTCTTGCGCTTGAGAAGCTGCATGCCTGTATCGTTTTGAGGGAAGGGGTACTTGGCCTCGTTTATCCAGTCAATTAGGAACTTCAACCCATTCTGCTGATTAATTTTATTCAAGTAGAGTAAATAAACATGTGAATACTATTCTTAAAGATGAGAAACAGAAATTATTAAAGAATTATGATGGAGCTTGATGAGGTATTCTTTAACTTTGGGAATCTTTGTGGCGATTTTGAAGAGGAATTCAAAGAGCTACTCCATGCTCTTGTAATACTTTTCATTGTGATGCATGGCGTCTAAGAAGTTATTCATCGTCAAGTTGAAGCGTTCCTTCTGCTTAAGTGGGTCAGCCCCTCCCGGATAAGTCAAAAGTGCCTAGGTCATTACAAGGTAGGGTCTCATCTCCTATAATAAAGCTTAGCTCGCAAGTCATAACAATTTAAAGTTCAAATATGCTTCCAAAAACAGAAATTGAACACTTCTAATACCATAATCTTTTATTTGCAAAGAAAGCAATCAACAGCCTTTATAAAATTCAAAGCAGTTTAGAGAATAAAAATAATGGAGAATATCGGAGCTACTTACTTGATAATCTTGTTCTGCCAATTGAACCTTGATCATTTCGAGGAGAGTTTTGAAGGCAGGGTTATCCATTTGTGAGAAGTGAGCATAGCCGAGAGTCACAAACTTAATTGGCCTAGATTTCCTGCAAAGGTCGAAAATTCTCTTCAAGAAATTCTTATCAGGGATAATCAGGTCACGCTCTTCTTTAGTCAGACCTCCGTAGGGAGTTGGGTAATCAGGATCAAGCTGCAGTGGTGCTACCAAGCCTGGAGGGTATTCCATATTCTTGAAGTGTCTCAACAAGTTAGACACTCACTAATTTCAGACTCACTCATAATCCTCTCAATTTAAGAACAAGTTAATTAATTTGACTGCCTCAAAGAGATACTTGAAGTTCATTGGGCCCTCAGCTATGGTCTTGAGTCTTCTTTTCTCTTGCATCTCCTAGAATTGACTACACTAATCCATAATAACTTGCTTAACAGAAGTTATGTTGACTATATTGCTTCTTGTCAATTTCGGTGGGGAGTCCGATGTCTGGCTTGAGCTTGTAAATCGGGTTGATACCACTCATGTTTCTGAAGAAGTCGAAGTGGGGTGAGCAGTCGTCGTATACGAACTCCATGAGGCGACCGATGACCTGGCATTTACAGAGGAACTCTCTTATCTCTGGGCCGAGGGAGCTTAATCTCGCAAACAACTGGAAGAACTGAGTTGCGTGAAGAAGGAAGTCCTTGGCATTGAAAATGTTTTAGATCAACACTAGGGACAGATTTACTAGCACAGACTAGTTATTCTAAGGGTTCATGGGATCGAGATGGTAGAGGCGAATCTTTTCTCTCTCGGAATCGTATACTTTCAACATAGCACAGTAGAGAAGTCCAACAAGGATCTTCTTCATGATCTTTTCCTTCACTTAGAAGAACATCTCGTCGATGAGCAATGGGTTGCAGAACTCGCTCAAAAGCCATCTGGCACACTCTTCGTTCTTGTTCATGTAAGCTTTGAGGGCATAGACGATCTCTTTGATATTGGTCTTAGCATGAGATCTCTTATTAAATAAAAATTTGAAAGCCTCAATTCTCATATCTCTAGTTGATGGTGATATGATACTGAGCAGCAAACTGGAATACTTTAAGCTCCATCTCGGCCTATCTAAGAGGATTGATTGGAAGCTTCTCATCTAAAAGCTCTTTGATAAACCTATTAGAACTTGATTTAAACTCCTCTATTCACTTTTAAGCTTAGTGAGATCCCGACCGTAGTTGGGAGCCATTGCTTCTCCTGTGATGTGGGAGTCATTGTTGAAGCACAGATACTCTCTGGGGATGACGCAGCCAGTATTCCAAGTTTGAATCAGCTCCTTCACAAACTCCGGGTACTCTTGCCCGAACAGGAATCGGTTCTGCCAGTACTTAGTGTTCTCGTAAGCTATCTTCTCCTCTATCTCCTCCAAGATGTCAAGGGTTGAGCTGACGTTCTTCATATCGACATCATCTTTAACTGAGCTCATTGCTGTTGAAACTGAAGTGCCCACACTCATCTTACTCCTATCTGCATTATCTAAGTAATCACACTTAGAAATAGATGTGAACTTCTATTTTATCAGCCTCTCCTTTCTTGGCTTCAGATTCAGCTTCATCTCCACTATCGTAAATATCCTCAGGCACCTTGCGAGTGTAGAATAAGAGATAAGCGTTTCTCCACTTCATAGATTTCATCTGCACCATATTATATCCAGTGAAGATTTCCTCTCCTCCGAAAGTCTCGCTTGGGATATCGTTGGGGTCGAAGTCTCTGACTATATGATCATTCAATTCGTACCACTTTCCGCTCTCAGGGTGTTCATGGTCCTTAATGAAGGAATAGTAGTGACCTGAATCAGCAGTGCCTGAGTGAACTACGATACCAGACAGATTGTACTGATAGTACTCAGCTGGGTATTTGAGAGCATCAAGTTCTGGCTCTGGATCCTGAGAATCTTCACCTCTCTCCTCTTTTTGCTTTTGCAACTTCTCTCTTCTTGCCAGACCTTCTTGAGTGTAAGGCTCAATATCCAAATCCATGGGGAACTCACAGTAATCGTTGACCTTAACTCTGATCATTTTATCGTAGTCGAACTCGAATCTTCTCAATGCGATAATCAGATGCTTCATAAACTAAAGCTTAATAGCACAAGGATACAACTTGAGTTTGAAAAATGCTTGGGAGGTTTCTTGACACAGGTTCTCTTGAGAGCATCTACTTTCTTATCACACTTCTCGCATTTGTAGGCATTATCTCCCTCTAGCATATCACCAGCTATAAATGATTGCAGTCCTTCATGAATGGACTTCTTGTTTTTGACTGCGAGAGAGATGGAAAGGAAGGGCTCTGACCTCTCGTATTTGTGTGGGCAGCCCTTGCAGATCATTTCACTTGCGAACTTGCCGCCGAAATGCTCCTAGATAGTATTCTCTTGAGGAGTCTTCTTTATAGCAGTCTCAATTCTATCCATGATCATGTTGAAGAACTCTTCCACATCCATTTGCTCCATCACGTTAGTTGGGTTTCCATCCCAGTCCTTGAATGCATGGCAGAAGCCCTTAGGGCTGACACTTTGCTTTTCTGACTTGAGGAGTCCTGCGAAGAGAAGCTGCAGCTAGTAAAGCATGTTCTCATCCTTCTCCTCCTATTTGAAATTAGGGTCCTTGACAGACAGCAAATCGTTTCTGAAGGAGGAAACCATGAACAGTTGCTAGAAGAGGGAGTTCATATAGCAAATGCAGCCAAGGTTCTTTAGTCCGACATAACCTGTTGAAGACTTCTCAGAGTCCATCAGTGAAATGCTCCAATCGATATCTTTGTTAGTTCTCCAAGAGGGTCTCTGATTGAAGTGAGCCATGTAGCTCAACATCTCATCAAGGTTCTCAACGCAGTCTCTGCATAGCACAACTAGAAGTGAGATAGCTGATTTCCTGCTGATTAAGCTTTTACTCTTGGGTGCTTGGATAGCGTTCTGACTCTTTGAGCTGCTACCTTGAGGGACTTGGAAGAGGCAATCGTGAAGCAAATGGTGAGTGAGCTAGTGTTGCTGGCCTATTACCAGTTTGGTCTTAGGGAATTTCCTAATAAGTGCTCTGAGCAGCCTCATCTTGCCATTCATGAGTGTATCAGCATCTTGGGTGTTCCTCTCCTTGATCTCTCTGGTGATAATGAACTTAGTCAACTCAAATATCAAGTTCTCGCACCCAGATTATTATATAAGTGTCTTTAACTTCTCACTCTCATTTTAAAGCTGTTTATTAAAGATTTGAGGGCATCGAGGTTTGCGATAGCGAAATTCTCCACCATTATGCCCAACACTTCAAAGAATGTGAAGCATCTCTCTTCAAACTTTTCAGTCTGGGGCTGGATTCTAAACAGGAGTAAAGCCATAATTTCGATTTGCGCCTTCAGTTCATCGTTGCTTCTCCTCATTTCACCCTTAATACGCATTTCACTAATCATAGAAAGTTTCACACTCTCTCTACAAATAAATTTTGAAAGTAATGAACCCTTGGTAATAACTATGTTCTTGATGTTGTGCATGACCATGGTTCTCAGATTCTGGTTCTCAGTCTGGATGCAAGCCTGGGTCAGCAAGTTTTCGAGTCCCTCGTACTTGGAAAGGATGATCAGGTACGACAAGTCTTGCTTCCCGAAGGTGATTTGCAGGAACTTGAAAAGCTGCTCCACTATCTGGCCCTCCTCATGGAAAGTAATTAATCTAAATTGATTTGAAGTCTTGAAGAGCTGCTGGAGCTGGGCGTACTCCTGGGAGTCCTTGTCGTCGTCCTCATCGTTGACGGAGGTCTGCTGCTTATCCTTGGCGAGCAGGTTATAGGACTTGAGCTTGTTCTTCTTCTGCTTGTTCTAGAGCATCCTCTTAGTGAGATCCTCAATCGAGTAGCCTCTCTTCTTGTCGTTCTGGATCAAAGTACTCCACAATGAGGTCAATCAGCTTGATGGTCTTGGTGGTGACTTCCTTCTTGCGCTCTACGAGCTCCTCAACCAGGCTTTGATCATTGTTGATGAAGTCGTAGAGGATGGAGATGAGCTTCTCCACACACTTGAGGGTGAGGTTGGAGTCAATCCTCTGGATCTGAAGACTCACGAAGGTGCTCACCAGGTGAGTGAAGCCACCCTTCTGAACGAACTTAAACCTCCACTGCTAGTTTTTCTATTCCTTCACATTGAGGTTCTGGTTGGTGATGATCTGGAGGGAGTAGAGGAGCTTGTTGGTGGAGGAGGGATCTAGGATCTTCTCCCAGTTCTTGTCTCCCTTGGCGACTCCCTTGAGCTCCTTGATCTCCTCCTTGAGGCGTTCGTTGACTGGCAGCTTCATGAGCAGCTCCCAAGTGATCTCTATGAGCTTGGAGTTCTGGTTGTGCTGGAGTAGCTCAAAGAACAGCTCGTAGTTCTGGGGGTTGGAGGAGATGAGGAACTTGGGGTGGAACTCCGAGTTGTAGTTGGGGTTCTTAATGATGAGGAGCTGGTTGAACATGCCGAACTCCTTTATGTACTTTTGGTCGTCTTCGTCCATATCGATCTGAATGTTACTACGGGGCAGGTACATAATAAACTCGCTTATCTAAAGCTCGAATGCCTCAGCTATCTTCTGTCAAAAATAATTAATTAATTCAAAGTAGTAAGTTAGATGTCTGAGGTGGCCCATTGTTTTAAAAATAAATTATAAGCTGAAATATATCTGAGGAGTAATGAAATTTAGGTTTGGAGGTAAGCCACAGGGACAAATACATTTACATCCCATAAGAGAGAACTATTGAATAATTAGAGTGACGATTTTCTTCGTCTAATCTGACTTGTTCAACACTTTCGATAAATACCAGAGTATATATGCTCAATGATTATATTAAACTTGCACCTGTAGTGGTTGCATGTTCTAGTACTGATTGGTGAAAGGGTCGTTCTTTAGAGTTCTCTTGCCATCGAATCTATCCAGGAACTTCACATAAAGTTCATCATCATGTAAATAGATAAGAGAAACTTAATGACCAAGTGGATGTGTTGATGACCTGCTGTTCGTTATTCTGTTGCTGCATTCTCTGCATGCACGTCTGAATAAGCTTTCCCCACACCTCCTGGAATATTTGAGGTTGCGGAGGGTCGAGCTTCAAGTGGAGGTCTACAAGCAAGTCGATCGATTCCTCTCTGGACTTGTCATTCTCAGACTCTATTGCGATCTGCCACAGAGTGTCCAAGCCAATCAGGCCGTGATAGTTGAGCACCTTCATTCTGCGTCGCTGCATCTCGATGTTGCTCTCCTGCTAGTTGATGAGCTTGAAGTACTTGTGGAAGCATTTCACTTGCGCGTAAGATATCTAACTCACATCGCCAGGCTTGCACAATATCTGTGTGAACAAGTATTTCTTCTCCTCATCCTTGAAAATAGAAAACAGTCATATTATCATAGATTGCATATCTTAATAGAGGCTTGCTGGTTGGGCTGCTCTAGGTTATTGATCCATTTGAGGAAGTAGCTCTGATCGAAGGTGAAGTTTGGCTGGAGCACAAAGATCTCCCAGAGTGCGTTGATGTTCTCAAAGCCAAGTGCAAGGTTGAGTGAGGACTCGTTTATGATAGCTTGCAAGAAGACAAGTAGTCTTGCTATGATCTACTCATGAGTGTTCTTACCCACAAAAATGTGTGCTGCTACATCTATAATGATTACAGATACTTATCAAATATTAAGAAATGAATTGATCTTCTGGGATAGGTTTCTTTTGCATAGATAACACCTTAAGTTTCTCCTTGACTTGAGTGTGATAGATAAATGACGACTTGACTTAACTTATTTAAAGATAGATCTTGATGTTGTCGATAAGGATTTTAACAAGATCAAGCTGAATAAAGAACAGACTAAAATATCTCTGATTATAAGCTGCTTGTTGATAGTTATGATGGCTAACTCCTTGCTGATTAAAGCACGACTGTCATTGTAGTCGTAGGGGCCAAATTCAGAGATCACACACTGAGCAATCAAGATAGATTGCACTATTGAATCGCCCTTGATTAGATTCTAGAGAGCCTTCACAAGGTACTAAACTCTCACTGGGTGAGCATAGTTTTATCTCAAAATCTACTCTAGAGAGGCAAGGGAGAGCTGCTGTAACTCCTAAGGAACATTAACCATCTTATCTTGAACCAATTCCCAGAAAATGGGGAGTCCAAAATGCCTGTCATCACTAATTTGCTGGGGATCAGCTTCAGCTCTGAGAACATAATCCTTGATGTTCATGATAACTGCTTCCTCTCTTTGGTTAATGATCTAGTCGTATCTGAGACTCTCTTATTCATTCATGTTATTGTCCCTTTCTTTGGCATCAAAACCATTTTGCAGACTTCTAAGAGTGAATTCCTTCAAGAACTCCAAGAATTTGGTATCATACTGTGCAGCTGGAACTTCTTGGATTCTCTGGAAGAAGATGTCTATGTATTTTTGGTCTATATAGGGAACTAACTCAGAGATCAATTGATAGACTACTCTCACTTCCTCTTCATGCTTTCCAATTTAAGACTTCCAGATTAGGTCAACGCTCTCGATGGGGAGATGTCCTTGTCTTGCCAAGAATTTGAGGATGCAGCAGCCTCGCTTCACTATTTCACTGTGAGTGTTCTCGCCCAGGACTATCTCAAGGATCTTCTCTTGCAATATCCATTCCGTCATTATCTCAACTTTCAGCCATTTAGGTGGCTTGAATTGCTTCATATCCTATCTGGCCATTTGTCTGGGGTAGGTTTCGAGCTGTCCAAACTCTAGTTTAATAAAGATTGAAATAGTTTGTCGAGGAAAGTCTTGATCTCTGAGATTCCCTTGAGTCTCTTCTCTAGGTAGGTACTCTTTAAGAATCTGAGTGCTATTTGAAGTTAGTTCTTCTCTATGATCTCGAATGTCTCCTCCTCCTTTAGTCCAATTAGGAAAAACTCTCTCATGTCAAAACACACTACTGATTGTTTCCTTGTCGACTTCTTTGAGTTCTTTGTCACTCATTGGAGTTGATTCTATGAATGAAGATATCTTTGATCTGGTTCACAAAATTAGTTGCAAAAGGTGGGGGATAGCACATTGATAGTAGAACGGAAGGCGAGCGTGAAGTTTAAGAACTATTCGAAAGGCACCTTTTCTCCATCAGCAAATTCACTTCCCTGCTTTAGATAGTCAATGATGGCATCGTATCCTCCAAGTAGCTGGAAAGTATTGATGATAAATTATTCGGAATAGAGTAAATGTAAAAACACTCCTCACACACACATAGTTGCATATTATGATTGATGAAGTTGATCATTTGGCCATAGATAATTTCTCTGTTTTGGAAGACAATGTGTCTAAGATCATCTTAGTCCAAAGCATTGTCGCCTCTCTTTCTTCGCATGGCAAAATCGATGTGTGAAAAGGACTTCGTGACTGGGTCATCGAACTGAATGTAGTCCTTGTCATTCTCAACGTAGTATTTAATGCTGCGAGGGCACCCTCCGAATATCTTCTTTAACGTCTCCATGATTTCGTAAGAACTTTGCAGTAGAGCCACGTGCGAATCTACTTGGAAGAGGTCTGAGTTCACTTTAACTTAGCTCCACTATAGCAAGCAAGTAAGTAACCAAGTATGCATGTTGAGATGCAGGAAATAAAGTTTGATCATCTCAGTAAGGTGAGAAATATTTGGTTAATCTTAATGAAAATGGAGTCCATATAAAAGATAGAGAGAACTCATATCTTCAATGGGAAGTAAAGATATTTTAAGCTTAAAAATGGCTAATAAGATATTCTAGAGCAACTTACCAGTGGCAGGAGTGAGGGCAGTTTCTTGATCCACTGAACTACGAGTTTCAAGAATTAGTTGATGAGATCGTTGATGGCATCTATCTGCTCTTCAGGGTAGGGACCCCCAGCAAGAAGGAAGTCAATATAGATGTAAAGACTTCCTCTTAGGTACTGAGTGATTTAATGGGCAGAATACCCTTCAAAGTCAGACTCCATCATCCTCTCCATTCTTTGCTTGGCCTAAAATCAATAGCTTTTAGTTAAAATGCTTGCAGTTATCATATTAGTGGAGTGAAAATGTTGGAGAAAGTTTGAATAGTTGCGATAATTTTATATCAGAATCAATATGGCGGCGGCCAGAATCACTAATTCTGGTTTGATCAACAACAACAAACATCGATTGATTATCAATTACGACCAATCATGGAGATTTCAAAAAAGGAAGTATAGAGAAGATTGCTAGATACTTACAAGTTAGAGGTCGTCCATGTCGAAGCGCATGCTCTGTCTAATAGCATTCTTGACTTGACCCGTGTAACCCTTTGAGTACTTTCTGAAAGGTGCCACTTTGTACGATAGTATTTTTTGCCACTAAACACAAATATCAGATCAATCTAATAAAATTACTTCAAAAATTACACTTTTAAAATACAGTGCATATAATTTACTTTCTAATTTTTTTATGAATAATTGAATGTTATCGAGTTCACCAAAGTGAATTTCCATATTTTTAAATCCCAGAAACTTACCAAGTCCCACTTGCTAGACCAGCCATCGAAGTGAATGTTGATCATTTTGCCGTCATTTTGTACCACTTGCCCAAGGCACCACTGATTAACTGAGTCTTGAGCATCGACGTATGAATCAACCTCGAAGTAATCATAGTAGTTGTACTTGAGCAGGTATTGAATTTTCTTGTCGAGAGGGAGGTCCTCCACTCTCACCAGAGCTGGAGTCATCTCCAGGTCTTGTAAGTTTTCGGCCACCCCTGACTTGGGGGAGGCTCCGAGTTGCGGTTAAGGTTGTTGAGCTGGATCCATTTCTTAACTGATGGTCGTCTCAATACTTTAATATCTTACTTAATATTTATTGAGAGAAGGCGTATCTTAATTCAAATTTTAATACGACCCAATCACAGCTCGTTAATCTCACAGTGATTGCATTAAATAAGACTTTCTAACTTCACTCTTAAAGATAATAACTCTTATAATTCGAATCTAAGCTTAATATAATAACTTTATCTCTGTAATGATGAATCCAATTAAAGATTCTTAAGTAAAACTAGGTAAGGAGAGTGCTTGTGCTCTCTAATTTTATAAGAATGACGGCTGGTATCTCAGTTGTTCCCTCTTTAGTTCTCAAACAGTAAGGTCACTAAGGGAACTACTCAGTTGTAGCCATGTCTTGGAATCTCACCATCTGAACTGCAATTGATAGAGTCTTAAGAGTGAGTGAGAGTCTTCTTTTTCTCTTCTTCCAATTCCTCAAGCCGCTTTTATTTCTTCTTCCATGAGCCATAGAGCAATATAGGGTCAGAATCGGGTGGGTAGTTTTGGACGTTGTTCAAATAGAGCGGTGGTTGAGCCACCAACAGCTTCTCTTCATCAGTCAAGGAGAGGCTTGCTAGCTGGTTTGCCAGCTCTTAAGAATTGATGATCTAAGAGGAACTCTTTATACCCAGAGTCTTAAATTTAATAAATGTGGCGTTTAAAGTCTCGTCTTGAGTTTTGATCATCTGCTGATTTCCACTGGAGATGTTCCCTCCCTTTTTCTTGTTTCTGTTGTTCTTCTTGAGCTTATTAGAGGAGTCTAATTCTGGCGGCAACTCGCCTGAGAAATCATCTTACTAAACTACGTCCGCACCTTATGCTATCATAGCCTCTGTCAACAGATTGGCAAAGTGAGGCATATCAATCATTTCCTCTAGTAATCCAAATCCTGATTGCATCTTCTGCATCTTTTTCTTCTTGCTTGACTCACGCTGTCTGATTTCTTCCTCTTACCGTAACCTCTCCTACTCCTCCTTATATTTCTTGTTCTCCTTCTTGCTGAAGTAGGGTCCCCCTCCACACTCTTATCTCACTCTTTCCAGTTCCTCTAAGAAGTCTATCTCTGGGGCCTGTTCTCTGTTGTTCTTGCGCGCCTTCTTTCTCTCTTTTTTGCTCTGCTCTCTCTTCTTTTCCTCCTCTTACTTTGCCTCTTAAATCTTGCTGCTCAAGGTCCCGCTGGTTCTTGTCATGTCGCTCCATCTACTTCAGAAATCCTCTGCACTTCAAGCATCCATATATTTAAAGACTTAAGTAAATTTCATCATAGCTAGATTAATCCAGGTCTGCAGTTGCGCTTGGCTCTGTTCTTGAGTAGGAATTTAGCAAACACGAAATCCATTCTCTCTCCGCACTATTACATTCATCAAAAGCAGTTAAGAGTATTTGCTTACCACGTGCAACGGAGTCTATCCTAGGAAGTTCTGCGCGTCTATGTCTGCATTCTTGTCCAGAAGGATCTAAGCGCACTCAATCGAGCCACTCTCAGCAGCTCTGCAGTAAATATCGGTAAGCTTTTAAATTATTGCTTACCTGTGGAGAGCAGTGCCGCCATCAGCATCAGACGGATTAAAAACAGGCAACCCTTTCTTTATCAACTCTTTCAGTTGAGCTGCATCGCCCTCCAAAGCAGCCTAGTGAACCGCTGTGTCTCCTCTCCTCTTCAACTCTTTTTAGATTTCTTGACTATACAAATATTTTAGACTTAAACTTCGAATTATAGAAAGTGAGGTAGTGAGAGAGTGGATATTTTTAGAAATCTAGGTAATTTTCTCACTTTAAATCTTAAAGGTTCTCAGGCTTAAGAGCAGATCCTAGCTTCGAGAATCTCTTGCCTCCTCCAATCGCTCCTGAGTTAAAACCTGAAGACATACTGGAGCCAGCTTTCATAGGGGCTGATGAGGAATTATAGCTAGGAAAGTTAGAGGAGCAGGATGAGAATGCAGGGTCCATGCTTTGAGTAGAGGGAAGTGAAGAAGTCTCCTCATTTCCCTTATTCTGAGTGATGATGCTGCTGGAACTCAGCTTTTAATTTTTCATTTTAGTTATGCTAAAATATTAAAATCAGAGGTCCCACTCAATTAGTTATAATAAAAGTTTTAATGTTATTAAAAAGGAAATGAAATTTTTATAATGAATTTATTGAACATCTTTTAATTGAGAACACCAATTACTAGTTATGCTTTCTTAATTAATCGGTTTCTCTCTCTCTCTTTATTTTTAACTTTTTTCACTTCATTTTGGATAGAATGAGATTTATCCATGGATACAATTTATCTAGCTATTAATTTTATGCGAAGCCGGCTTTACAAATTTAGTACAGACTTTAATATGTGCGCATAAAATATACTCAACTAACTTATAAATTTGAATTAGTTATAATTTTTCTTTTGTACGAGCATAGCAGCTATTATTATTTTCAGAATCCAAATATTTCTCACCTATATGAGCTTCAATTGGGTATATAAAAACTATATTATTGATTGAATGAATGTATTCTAAACAAAAGTTTCATAGTTAAATCCTCTCTATCTTTGCCAAAGTAATCCTTTATTTATCTTCACTTCTTCTTTTTCTTTGGGTTCTTTGCAGTTTCCAGTTCGTCTTCCAGCTAGTCTATCAACTACTTCAGCCTCACATTCTCTTGTACAGCAAAGCCTTCTCTCTGCTGCAGTTCTAGTATATTCAGAGCATCCTTCTCCACCATTAACTTTAACTGTTCAATCGTCTTCAGATCATTTGCGGAACTCTAAAAACAATCATTTACCTAATCTACTCTCACATTATTTTTCTGCAGTTTGTCTTTCAAATCTCTTATCTCTGCCTCTTTCGCCTCTAGTGAAGTCTGAAGTTCTTCTAACCTCTGCTCGTGACTGCCTATGATTTCGTCCTATGAATAAATGATGAAGATGCATAAATAATGCTTACCTTCATTTCTTGTTCCTGTTGCATAGCGTCAATCTGCTGCTTATGCGAGGCCTCATAAAATTAAGAGTAGTAGCATTGAAAATTAAAAATATGGTAGCCTCCATCTGCTGGATCATCATCTGGGTTTGCTTTTACTGTGCCTAGTCTTAAGCACCACCCCCGACTGAGGTGGAAGAATTTGAGTCTGACCCACCTTTGACAATCAAAGACTTCTCTTTGAGTTCTCTTACCTCCTGCCTCTGTTAGTTTATGATCTTCTTCAACTCTTCTATCTGTACGCTACTCTCTTCCTTGTCAATCAGTGTCTACTGGCAGTTCCTGCAAGGCCCATCACCACTAAGCGCATTGCCAGCTCCATCCTTATTGTTCTATGCGCTCTTGCTAAGCATTTAAGCGTGCTTGAGCAACTGCTGATACTTAGTTTGATCTCTTTCCCTATCTTGATGCAGCGCATTGATCTGAGTGTGTAGGTTCTCAGTATAGGCTTTGAATTCCTGATTCTTCTGCTTTAGTTATTCATTGGCTTTGTGAATTGCGATTGCTTTCTCCAATTCATCTTGCCTCTTTTTCAACTCTATCGTCTGCTGCTTATTTATCTTCTCTAGCTTAGCTATGTACTGCTCCAGTCAACAATACAGACATATTGGCATATAATATGATAAATAGTCTCTGCTTCTCACTAGCTCTGGCTTCTTCCATCTTTTTGAGTTCCTCTTAGTGCTTTACTTTGATATCTTTTTGCAACTTCCGCAGCTGATTAGCCTCAAGCGTAAGTTGCTAGTTTTCTTCCTTATACTGCTGCAACATCTCCTACATTTTAATTCAAACGACAACTATGAGAGGAATGGATTTGAGTGTTGCTTTGAGAAGTTGGAACGTTGTTAAAGTGCTGCAGGGAGGCTCCGCCGAAATCAGAGTGATCTCTTTCTTTAGAACCAGAGTAGCCCAGTTGCTGGTGCTGATTGTGACTTGGGGTGCTTGCTAGATTACTTTGTGACTTTATATCAGGGTATCCCAAATGATCTTGCTATACTCAACACATATTAATAGAGAGAAAGCGGGTAAGAATTTTTCAAACTCCGTTGAAATTTTGCGTCGAGTCTGCGCTTCTCTTGATGAGTGAGCTTGAACTAGCATCTTTAATGAGCGATTTCTGCGACTGCTTCCTGATGAGATTTTGAAAGCGCTTCTTTTCATCTCCTAGATGCATGTTTAACTTGATGATCTCAGCATCCTTCTCATTCAAAGACATACTCAACTCTTCCACAAGTTTGCGCATCATCTTCATCTCCTTAGAGAGTTAATAGGTTGTAGACTTTATCTCACTTAAGTCTTCTCCCTATCCGGGGTAAGGAGGTTACTACTACATTTATCTGCCGAGGGTTTACTGCATTGGGTTTTAGTTTGAGAATTAAGGATACTGCTATTTATATAGGACCATGAATATATTAAAGCTATTGAGACATAAACTGTGGCTAGTATTGAGACCTGTTCATAATTGGAGAGACAGATCTATTCATGGGAGGGAGTTATTGCTGGAAGTTTTAAACTGGTCTCTGGCCTTAAGTTTGCCAACTCTGCTATTGTTATTGAATGAGGGGATCGATTAATTACCTCAATAATTATAAATGTGATTGATCATTCATAATTTACTGCTAGATGGTATTTCCAAGTGTTGTATACATGGAGTTAGGCATTTGCAAAGAACTATTTTGCATGTGCCCTGGGGCTTTACTTTAAATTTATTGCCCTAAGACTAGTGTTACTGCTGTTGCTAATTTCCAAAGAAGCCATTTAAGAATTAGAAAACCTTGTTCTCATCATCTTCTCGTAAGTTCCTGGGCCTTGATGCTAATTCATGGAGTTCCTGACCAAGTGATTTGCAAACTACTTGGGATTGACTGGCATGCTTTGTCTCATAGGCTGCTAGCGCATACCCTAATTTTACTAATACATTTGCTGCTATTGCTGATGCTGTTAAGAATTCATCCTTGGAGACTACATGCCACCATTTAGACTTGTATCCTCTATGCTAATAATCCCATTGCCACTATTAGTAGAATTCATTTGCTGCTGTTGCTGATATAGATTCTATTGTTGCTATTTCTCATTTGACAGAGACTGCATATTGCCGTCGTTGATTTGGCTATCAATCGATTGCTAGCGCTTGTGCTATTGAGCGAGTTGAATTATCTGGTCGACACTCATTTGCGATATTTTCTTAGGGTTCAATTTCTCTGAGCTACTAAATGGGATGCGTAGACCTGAGTTGTCTCTAACCTGACCCTTCCCAATCTGGTTTTAAATTAGCCTTTGTGCCAAACCTCCTCCATTTCCTCCACCTCCTCTTGAAAGGGAATCATTCCGATTATGATTAGTCCCGTTTAAGTTCTTAGGATAAGTTCTATAATAAAAAAAGAGAGAACCATAGAATGGCTTATACTAAGTTAAGCTGTTATTGAGTTTGTTGGATTGCTTGGTTGGAGGACTCATTCTTTTCTGTGAGGAAGCAAATGGATTAGAATAGTCGATGGTGGATTCAAACCCATTCTTCATCGATTGCGCATAAGTGAGCTGCTCTCTGTCGTTCCTACTCACTATTTAAAATTAATTATCACACTCTGCAATTCATTATAAGAAGAGCTAAAGTTCAACAGAACGAATGAAGGCTTTTAAAAGAGAGACTACTTACTTTAGTTTGAGCTGCCCTGCTTCTTATTGAACAGAATGCTGTTGGAGAGGCTCTGAGAAAATTTGTTCACTGGAGAGCCATTTGCATCCACATCATCCTCGTTCTCACTCTGCACGTTTAAGTTTGCAAATCCGTAAATATGCCAATAGATAAGATGGCGATAATAAGTTAAAGCGATCATTGCCCACAAGAACTCCGTATCCACTCATGTTTTGCACATTATAAATCAAGAATCAATAATAACCTTTACGAAGTTTTGCTAATGAGCCCCATGAGTGCCGTTACTCTGCGATGGATAAGTTCCATTCCTCTGCTGCTGTTACTATGTATTCTAATTGAGCCTTAATTGGATACTGTTGTTGAGTGCCTGCTGCTGTTAATTGCTCAATTGATAGGCTTGCATTTATTGCAAGTGCTCTCCATTCATAGCCTGTCCATAGTGCGAACTTAGGTTGAGATTATTTGCATTGTTGTTGTTATTGCCTCCTGCTAGCATGATATTAATTAAACTTATTATTTATTTATCTAATCTATTACCTTCCTTTCTTTGTCTTATCAATAATTTCATATATACTTTCTACTATTTAATTTATTTAAGAAGCAACTTTGCTTATTTAAAATGAGAGTGGAGATTAACTAGAGTGAGGATAAGTTCTTCAAAATAAACGAGAAGAATAAAAATTGTAAAGTGCAGTGAAAGTTAGCTGATTTGATTTCAATAGTCCTCCTCACTACCATAGTCATCTGCTAACATTTTATTATTGGCTGCATTCTTTCTCTATTCTGGAGAGCCCTAGACATCTTCCTCTTCATCGTCATATTCCTCCTCATCTTCTTCTTCACCCTCATCTTCATCATCGTATTCACTCTCTTCCTCATCTTCTTAATTATTACTCTTGCTTTATTGGAATCCTTTCGAATTATTAACAGTTCCACTACTCTTCAAACTAGACTTTTGATTCTGCTGTTGCTGCTACTTCTAAGGGTTTCTTATACTCTCCTAAATTTTGGGTACATTTTTGACAGCACTGGATTCAAAGTCGTTCTCTGTGTGACTTATTTGCTTTACAGTGTTTTTGTTCTCATCAAAGCGCACTGACTTATTCTTCTTCAGCTTCTGCTGAGCCTTGAGTTGCTTCCTAACTGCAGGGTCCTCTCCATCAGATATACTACTACTGCTCTCCCCTCCGTCGTTAACTCCATGGATCTTCTTAGTTCGCTAGCGCTGGATCTTCTTTTAAGCCTTGGCTTCCTTCCTGCGGCGACGAGTGTTCGGAGTCTCATCTGAGTACTCACTAATAAGCCATAGAGTAATAATTATCTTATTTTGTCACTGCTGTCTGAGCCTGAGGAAGAACCACTTCCCTCTTCTTCTCTGCGCTTCTAATCCTCTTACTGCTTCTTAAGTTGAGCCTTTCGCATGAGCTCTTGCTAGATTTTATTCTTTGCATAGGCATGCTTGCCTCCAGAGTTCACGTTTTAGGCATAGGAGTCTGGAGTCTGTCTTACTGGCAAACCCCCAGAAGCGGGCTCCTAATTTTCATTCCTTCGGCTTCCCCTGCCTGATCTCCCAGTACCTGACTTTCTTTGTTGATTCTGTTGCTAAATCCTTTGAATTTCAAATTTCTCCTCATAGCTTTTGAACTTCTGCTTATTATAAAAATAAGGTATTCTGCTTATCCGTCTTCTCTGTATTTTCTGGTAAGGTTTCAGGCTATTTAGAGACAGTCTTTGGTTAGGAGCTAGTTTTAGGAGCTTGCTAATTATCTCTCTGATTCGCTTATCCTGCAAGGGAGGTTGATTAACTGCAGGCACTTCTTTCTATTAAGTCCTTCTATTAAGATTGTTTTGAGTGGTGTTTTTGGGAAGCTAGTCTACAAGTACTCTGTCAGTTACAAAAAATTTCAATATCCCAATAAATATATGCTTGAGTTTGTAGGTCTGCAACATCTTCATCGTTTAGGGTTTCAGTTTTAGCTTATGAGCGACTCTGATCCACTTATTTGAATCATAAAAAAAATAATTAAATATATTTGGCTGCGATTGCAATCTTGATTGAAGAGTGCTCTACTGCTTCAGTCTCTTCCTGTGTGTATTTACTCGGTCTTGGCCCATCATTCACTAATAATATACATAAAATATTTCCATAATATTCACTTGCTTTGTGGGGTTGTTTAATTTGCCTGGACTCCTCCTGCCACTCTCCATATCAACATTTTCCTCCCCAAAATCTACAGTCTTGTCAGCTGTGTCTGCCTAAGCTTGAGATGGGGTCTTTGCTTGATTTTCATCTGTAGGTTGAGCTGGGTTTATTCCTTACTTTTGCTGAAACGCCCTCCTGAGTTTCTCTCTTTCCCTTTCGATGTCGTCTCTCGCATCTTCTATTTGCTATATCACTTCCTCTTTCTAGGCTGCAAACTCCTCAATAGGAAAGTCATTCACCACTATTTAATCACAAGAAAGTTATGGTTATATATTATAGACCACATTTCTGCTCATCCTATCCTAGAAACTCATGTACTTGTTGCCTTGCTTGAAGCCAGAAGTCTGCGCCTGCAGCAATATCTGCTCGTACTCGATTTCAGCCTCCAACTCTTCCTCAGTCCTGATCAGGTTGAATCCCACTTTTGCCTTCCGCTCCAACTCCTTTCTGATTTGCAGCTGCTGTGCGGTGTTCAAGTTCTTCCCACTCTTCTGCTTCACTTGCATACTCTTCCTCGTCGTCTCTTCCTCTTAAAAAATGAATGATAGATAAAAGCTAAATTTAAAATTCGATATGGTCTTATAATCTGCATCATAGGTGATTGATACATTTAATTTTTTTTTGCTCTTAGAACTTGAGTTTCTTGTCAACAATCTTTTAGGAATTTTTAGGGCCTACTGACTTGATGAGGTACTCACCAGCCTTGGTGGATTTAATATGAAGAACAGCCACTCGCTTCTCTTTCTGGCTCTTTACTACAAAGCCAGGGATGTCTTAGATATTTTCCAAGGGAGCCTTCAAACACAAATGATCATAAAAAAGGATTTACTTATAATGGACATATGAAATGGTTGATGTAGCAAAGAGTGATCACTAATTCGCAAAAGAGAGTGATAGCACCAGCAAGGAAGTAGTTGAGCACGTAAGTTGCAGTGAAATATGGAAGGATTATTATTATCGGGTACACTATAAACACGTTGAATAGGTATCGCCAAAAGAAATAGGATCTTAGTGAGCGAGCATTTAATTTCACAATTAAGGTTTTTAAAATGTGATATGACGATTAAGATTGTTCTTTTTGTAAAATCCAATGCCAATAAGGACTTTAACGAGTAGTGCCCCAGACATGACCACATCGAAGATGATTAACAAAATATGGAATCGTTTATGTTGAATGATTGACCTGGACGTTAAATTGTTGAAGAATATGACACAAGCCACTGCAATAAATGTGAACGCATCAAAGAAGGCCACTTTCTTTGGCTGAGGCTGGGCTTTCTTAATGTCTTCAGAGGTCTGCATAGAAAGCCCTGACTTTGCGCCTCTCTTTCCCTCAGGACCAAGTTGAATTCCACTTTCCATGCTTTCCTCGTCTTCTGAATAGGAAGAGGAAGATTGGTTTTGCCTTTTCATTTTAATAAAAGAAATATAATGTAATATAATAATTTAAGTTAGAGAGAGAGAGAGTGATAGTAGGATTATACTTAATTGGTACTTATAAGGTAAAAATAACAAATTTGAATTATTCTGGTGGATAAATGGTCTCTTAATTAAATTTAATTTCTTATATATAAAAATAATAGCATTCATTGTTGAGCTTCTCCAAATCTTATAGTGGTCTCAAGTATCTCCTGAAAAGCTAGCTCTCTGGCAATGAGATCACTCACTATTCTGTCTCTTTCCTCCAAATGCAAATTGATATCTGCAATTGTTTGTTGCTAAGCAGTATCTGAAGCCCCATAGTTTGCCATTGCCTCCACTGCTGGGAGGCTTTAGAGGGAAGCTATGATTGCTTGAGATTAGTTTAGGCGAGCCTAAAGATGCTGAAGGTAGCTGATTTAGGAGTTCTAGTCTTATGGGTCCACTTACCTAGCCTGCGCCACAGTTTGAAGAGTATTAGGCTGACCAGCATTTATCAATAAATTCTTAATCTCCTTTAGAAGATCAATCATTCCCACATCACAGCATACTTTAATGCTTTGATCTATGTTGATGTTTAAGTCCCCTTTAATATTTGAATCGCCCAATTGCAAGTTGCTAAATGGCTAATGGTTTTGGACATTGGCAGATGGCGCATTGTACTGCTATCTTATATTCTGTGACCTCTCTGCATTCACCATCTCTGCTGAATCCTTTCGCTCAGCTTCCATTTTCACCTTCTTTTTAAAATCTTGATCTCTATCAACTTCTCCTCCTTGTTTGCCTCCTTCATCCCCTTGAACATGAAGAGCTTGCTTGTGTTCCTTTTTCGCGTCTTCTTGCTCGTGTGCTTGCATCTGCTCTGAGATGCTACTCACCTCTACTTGTTATTAAATTTTAATATTTCTAGATTGATCCATATGAATTTATTACTTATAATTTTGAAGGGCTTCTTTCCTTTATATTCTCTAGATTTTATTTAAATATTCATTTAGATAAATATTACATATAAATTTCAATCTAAAATAAACTGCTTTTTTCTGAAAAAAATAAATAAAAGGCTATTTAAAAAAGGAAGTTTCAATAATTAAATTGAAGCTTTTTACATTCTTATTTTTATTGGAATAAAGAAAGGGACAGAGTTAATTCAGTAATATCATATGCGATATTTAAAAAACCAAATATCAATTTAAACAAATCTTCATTAATGTCAATTATAAAAATTGTAATTAGAGAACAATACAAACTTCTAAATTTACTAATTCAATACTATTGCAAAAAAATAAATTGGTATTCATAATTGAATAAAAGTCAGACTTTAGATAGAATATCAAGGGAACTAATGGCCTCCAGAGTTCCAAATGTATAGTATTTGGATGCAACTGAGGTCTTACTTTAAAGAATCAGTTTCTCGCTAATTAATCTAGAAAAATTATTTCTTAAGGCAGTTTTAAGAAACGATTGCTTGAAGTCGCCAGCAATCTTATTTTAGACCACTTCGTTCCAAATTAAATAGTTCCAAGTTTCACTGAGCTGTCCCTCGTCAACTTACTAAAGTGCCTTCTCTGAATTAAACCCTGAATTTGAACTTTAAAAGGTGGGGCTTGTCGCTGATGGAATAGAGAATGATTAATACTCATTAAGCTTCTTCGTCATTAAAGTTATAACTTTCTATAGACTAATGATATTACTCTTCAGTCTTGCAAAATAAATTCGCATGCAAATTTTACTCTCGGGACTAACCATTTTTTTTCTTGAGTCTGATCGTCCTTATTTTGTTCTAACCCTGCTTTAAATATTATCATAAAATTATAAGAAAGTGATAATAAGCTGTATTAATACTTATAATCATGCTAGTCAAACGCGAAATTACTCAAAAATAACTACATGATCCATCCTATCTCAGTTTCATTTTGACTCTAAGGTATGGATGTAGTCACCCTTATCAGTAGTAATAGCCAGTTCTCAACATAAACAAAAAATTGGAGAGTGCCAGCCGCACTATACTCTCGCATTTGAAAGTTGCTTTGAAAGATGAGAAAAGTTGGGAGTTGCAGCTGTTCTCATCGCACTTCTAAGTTTCAAGATGTGCACATAAAATTATTTGATTGATCCTCAAACTCTTCGCCACTAAGCGCACTTCAGTTTGGGGGAGCGCGCGAAGATCTTCCATAGATAGTTTTCCTTATCTCAAGATCTCTCTTAACTGTAGCAAACATCTATCGTTGAAATGGCATAACGTACAAAACTGTGAATCGATAAGGCGTTATTTGCGGATCAGCGAAAGACTCAGTCTTAGAAACTTATGTCTTCATCCTCGCTCTATCAAGGGGAGAGCAGGCGGGCACATTCAAGGAAGTCCACTCAGACAAACCTAAATTTATATGAAGCATTAGAAAAGTGGACGGTCGTATCCTTGCTCAACTTGTGAGACATTCTCTCATTGTTTCCTCAAGAAACAAATGGAAAGAAGCACATGGCTGAGTTCGTAATGAGGATAAAGAACTTTAAAGATGTCCCAGCAAAGAGCAAGCAGATCCGAAAAGGGAACAAAAAGAGGAAGCAAGGGGAGAAGAAGAGGAAGATTGAGTTCATGAATAGAAGCCTTAGTGTATGGTGTCATAAAGTTTCAGCTAGCTCAAGCAAGATTTTCATGCTTGAGAGTTGTAATTGGAGGAGTGTGTTCAAAATTACCTCCACCTTTGCTGATTTCGAAGCGAAGAGACACCATCATACAAGAAGAGTATGCTTACAAGATCTTCCCCTTACGAATACCCTTTTAAAGGAAAGAGAAGGTCTTGAGTTCGCGAACGAACTGGGCAGTGTTTAGAGAAGCGAGGGACAAAAAACTTGAAGTACGTTCTTCATCTTGCTGGTGTTCTTATCGATCATGATTACATCGCCATTCGCCTTCCTAAAAAGGGAGATCACTAAGAGAATTTCTCAGCACGAGGCGCAACAAGTACTAGCTTACTGCTATTCTCACTGACCTCGTTAGAGGAGTGATGGAGTTGCATGAGTTGGGATTCGTGCACAGAATCTCAAGCCAGAGAACATCATGATAAACTTTGAACCAGTCAGAGCAACTGTCATAGACTTCAACAAGTTGTAAGAAGAGAAAACATTGAGGAAGCATCGTGCAAGGAACTGCAGGCTAACTTCCATAGAGACAGACTTGGCTTTAACGGTTCAGTGCAGTGGGACATTTTGGTCTATAGTTGCAATCATACTTGAATGCGATATGAAACCAGAGGAATACTACTAGTGTAAAAATGAAGATGATGCAATATAATTTGCAACAAGACATTGTAAGATAGACAAGGTATCAGAACCCTTTGAAAAGTTAGAGAGTAATATCAAGCAAACCCATGAAACCTAAAACTCAGTTATCTGAGATAGAGGAAGCAAAGGTATAAAATTCAGAGAATATGAAGAAGACGTCAAGGTCACCTTCCTTGAAGACTTTAGATTGCCTGTTTAGGGTTAAAATTTAGCATGATTATAAGTATTAATAAAGAAATTAATTATACACAACTTATTTTCACTTTCTTATCATATTATGGGGTTTTTTAAGGTATCGCGCATAAGAAAAAGGATCGAAGAGTTCAGTAGTTAAATTCGAAATTTAGACTTTTTAAATTGTTCTAATTAATTTTGATTTTTAGACTGCTCTTTTTGTAAAATCCAATGCCAATAAGACCTTAACGAGTAGCGCCCCAGACATGACCACATCGAAGATGATTTACAAAATATGGAATCGTTTGTGTTTAATGATTGACCTGGACGTTAAATTGTTGAAGAATATGACACAAGCCACCGCAATAAATGTGAACGCATCAAAGAAGGCCACTTTCTTTGGCTGAGGCTGGGCTTTCTTAATGTCTTCAGAGGTCTGCATGGAGGGTCCTGACTTTGCGCCTCTCTTTCCCTCTGGACCAAGCTGAATTCCACTTTCCATGCTTCCTCGTCTTCTGAATAGGAGGAGGAAGATTGGTTTTGCCTTTTCATTACTATTAAACCTTATATCTTAATTGATTTTTGCAAAGTCACTATATTTGAGCAATAAAATTTAATAATTCAATAAGCGGAAGAGATTAGTTTAGCAACTTTAATTAAAGTAGCAGTGACTTACTAAAGTGATAAATTGATTGTAATAAGTTTCTCCTTGTGTTGATGAGTTAGTCTGTGTGATTTAGTAATTTATTAATCGAAAGTTTGAATTCTTGTTCTCGACTCACTAACAATAATTAATTCAAAATGAGAGTAATGTCTACTGAAAAGTAACTGCATCAAAAGTAAAAGATAGAGAAACAGAAAAGTATAAATCAGCAAAGCCAATATTGCCAACTTAATTTCTAAAGTTGTATGCAATATATAGAAGGAACTGTAGATCAACAGCAGTGGAAGAATAAAGCTAAAGCAAAATCTTAGATCCTAAGTTCGAGAGTTCAACTTTTAAAGAAAACATTTATAAATGCGTAAGATTAATATGAGAGAGAGATTAAGGAACAGAAGAAGAGAAAGATCAGTTCTTCTAAAAACTTGCAGCAACGAGGAAACAAAGATAAGCAAGGCTCAATACCAAGGCCGAAGCATCTCTTGATGATGAACAACCTTTCAAATTTTTATTTAATTACTCATCCTTACTCCAATATATGTTTCATATTTAAAAGCAAGAGCATGCTGTCAGTCGAGAGAAAGTCTTCTAACTTCGATGGATCGTATTTCTTACTATTTTGTGAATTTATTGTGATGGGAACAAAGTGCAATTCGGCTTATCTACTCAAGTGAATGTGATTACTGACTTACTTTCGTAATCTCAAATAACTTCGAATCAAGGTTTGCAGATTGAAGACAAGGAAAATCAGGTTTCATCTCTCAAAACTTGTCATTAAAAACTTTTGAAGCATATGTTGATGATCAATTTAAACTAGAGCCTTTTAGCAGACTTAAAGTTTATAGGGAAGGGGGGATTCCAATCAGATGATGCAAACTATGCTCTAGATGATGTTTGAGATAAGGAACTAGAATTTGTACTTGATTGAGCGTAACTTAGAGCTCGAGCGAGTGGTCAACACAGAAGTTAAGCCTATACTCGAAGATGGCCTATTTTACCTAAATCAGGAGATCATTCAAATCAAAGAGAGCAAGGGCTTCAAACCAAATGAGTAATATACTTTTTAATTAGCAAATGAGGGAATGGATGAGAGCTGTGAAAGAAATTAATTTTAGGGAGATAGAGTCCAGTCTCCAAAGCAGCAAAGACAAAATGACAAAAGTTAGCAGAAAGTTTCTTTCACTGGCATTGATTCTCAAGCGGAGTCAAGGGAATCTCAGTAGGAGGAGGAGTAAAAGCAATCACCTCAAGTAGAGGAGAAGTCTTATCGCGGCCAATAATAAGTATCATAGTAAATCTTGCAAGATAAACTTTAAAATCTTAGATATTTAAAAGCTACTAACGATGCAGACTCAACATTTTAGAGGAAATTTGATGAGACAGTTCATGAGGTATCTTTTGCAGATCCACAAAAAGACATTATGAGATTTATACACTTAGAAACTTACTAATTCAATATCTGATTTAGCTAGGGAGCTATGCTGATGCAAATCATGGGAATCGGATAAAGTCAAAGCTAAGCAAAGAATGAGCAGCAACAACAAACGAAGTCTGCACCCGCGAGAGGGAGAGGTAGAGGGTTTAGAGGAGGTAGAAGAAACGATAGAAACTTCAATTTTAAGTGCAATCTGAATGAAATCGATAAGATATTGGAAGAAGGAAACGAGGGAGGATTGGGTAAACCTGGAATTCAATATATTCTTATACTTCTAGGAGCCAATGTAGATTTAAGTTTGCTTCAAAGTATGAAGAGGGGTTCAGCAACTCCACAAGTCCAATCAACAAGGATGAGATCAATCAGGACATAATTCACATACAGATGAAAGAGGAGTTAAGATGATTTAAAAATGAGGTGAGTATTTATACTAGAGTGTAACAGTTTGACATTACAGGCCAATATGAAATTAACAAGTACTAGTCAGAGGAGAAACTACAAGGAGGATCCACAACTCAGGAGATCGTAAGGCCTAAAACTGGAAAGATCGTAGAAGGTTAAAAAAAGAGAGGTGCTTGGGGAGCTGGAGCAAGGCCCCCATCTGGTGGAATTCTCCCAAGCAAGAGAAATTATCTATAACTTACTTGTCTTGTCTAATTTTGATAGAATAGGAGGACCAGGTGATGATATTCTACAATTTTAAAGCCAAGATTCATCTGAAATTTTAGAGTAAAAGCTGCTCTAAAAGCATAACTCTTAGGAAGAAAGTGATCCTCTGAGGGTAGTGAAAACGTTATCCATGGAGAATAATGAAAAGGCTGGTGAGGCACTGTAGCTAGAAGATCTAAAGTCTTTCTTGAATGAGGGCCATATACCTGCTAGTGTTGAACCTAGGAAACCTGCAATTCGAGGTATGAGAGTGAATGCCCCTAACACTAAAAGAGGAATGTTCCTAACTTTTAAACTCTATTTTAGACTAAAATGTTCAAAGCACCTTCATAATTTTAAAGTTACTTGTTTCAAATTTGAAACCTCCTAAGGATTTAATAGAGAGCTTGATATCCCAAGATGAGTCAACCCAAGATCAGACTATCCCACAAATAAGACAGTAATCTCGCACTCCTAGAAAGAATCTTCAATCAAGCTCTCAGAACTATATCTGAACTATTTTATTACCATAGTACTATTTCATATCATTCATTTCTTACTTTGAATAATCCTTGAGCGAATAATAATAAAACACAATCATGAATAGTTACATGACAGAGCGATAAGAAAGCAAATCTAAGTCGAGAACTCGCATTCACCAGATTATCAGCAAAGCAAGCATAGCTGCGCCAAACTGTAATCTAGTGAATGACTCTTCCAAGAGGTTAAACTTCAATATCCAGAATGGCTCTGGAAAAAAGCAAGTCACTCAATTAAATGGGGCAAAACAAGAAGCCTTTCGAAACTTCAAGGTTGCATTTATAGAGTCAGATTCGCAATTAAATATTATGTGCACTTCTCTAATAAGATATGATATAATTGGATTCTGAGGATGAAGAGACAAAGGAACTTAAGAAGTAGATTTTGGAGGATAACCCTTTCAACTTTAACACTAACAGTTCTCATGCTAGAGACGCATCCGAACCCAAAGAGTAAAGCATAACTCCCAAGGCAAGGAATGGCAGAGGCATGTGTATGGGGGGAGGAGGAGCGAGGAGATAAAATAATAAAGCTCCAAAGGGTATCCCCTCGATCGAAGACTTAATACAGAACAGCATAGAATATATAAGCATACATATTTAGTACACTATCTTTTCTGATTGCTTTAAAGGAGAGTGTTATATTTTGTGAATAGGAAGAATCTGGAGACTAGAATCAGGGGCAAGAATCTGAGATACTTAACTTCCTGAGAGGGCCAAGTCCAGATCTCAGTAACTAGCTCACTGAGACTGAGAAAAGTGGAGTATTTTTCTTGAATAAGGGAAAGCGACCACTCAACTAAGATGAGACGGCTGACTTTGGAGAAGAATGACTGACTCTTATAGAAATATTTATGAAGTGTTGACTAAATATGAATACTTGAAAATGAAGTTGACCTTTTTTCATCTGTTTAATTGCTGGTGACAGATTCCTTTAAGAATTGGCAACTCTAAATTAAATTTAAGCCGTCAATTAAAGCAATGAAAGCAACCTACACTGCCGAGAAAGGGATTCAGGCCTTACAACTCTACAGAAGAATAATGAAGCTCCACATTAGAAACATGCCTCAAGACTTGCGCCTCTTTGGTAAGCTATGCTTATAGAACTGAACTCTCGAACTTATTCAGGGCTACTGTGGATTTTTCGTTAACCTATTGTGTTAGGTGACTTGTATGTGAAGCAAGAATTCAGATTGCATCTGGATTCAGCCTCTGAAGATTTCTCAATTAAGTTTGAATTCTATATTAGATCAGATGAACAAGTTCATGGCGGCTTGGGTCGCCTACGCTGATCAGATACGGCAAGTGAACCCTAGGAAGCCAAAACAGGAGCTCAAGAAACAGCTAGCAAGTGAGGAATTCGAGGAGGTCCTCAAAGAGAAAGCGAATCAGGAATAAACTCAGACCCTCGCTGACTTCAAGCAGATCATTTTTGAGAGTGAGACCAAGAAGAAATAGAAACAGCAAGAGAATAGCACTGCCACATAAAGTAGTCCAACTCAAAGTAATTCAAAGACTCCTTATTCTTAATGAAAGAAGCAGCAGCTTTATAAGAAGGAAGAGATCAACAATTTAATAGGGAACGAAGAGAATAAATACTTGAGTTATTTATGAGATGCTATTTTAATCTCCAAAAATGAAAAACTTTCACTCTTGGTTTATCTGAGTCATTTACTTGAGGAAAGGGAGGGTCGTAAATTAAAGCAGGTGAGATGACAATTTTCCTAATCAAATTATTTATAATTTATAAATTGAAATGGAAGGTTTTGAATTTGTGGGAGGGGATAACTCTGGTCCTCAATTCGCTCAGCAATAGTTTGGCTAGATGAATCCCACCTCTCAAGATCCAAATGGCTTTGGTCAACCATTCGATGGAGGAATGCAGATGAACTTCTAGACAAGTGGATCGCAGATGAATAACCAGTTCGGTGAGAATGGAGGCAATGGCTCTTCAGCGCAAACCTGGGGTTTTGTGCCTGCGGCATAAGGCTTCGGATCAAATCAGTTGGATGATGACCTAGATGACGAGGAGAGAGAAAGAGTGCGCAACGCTGAATAGGCTGAGGAGGAGCGCAAGCGAGGCCTCTATGAGAAAATGCAAGATGAGGACTCGCAGAAAAAGGACAGGAGGGTTAATGGCAAGAGTGAGCTCGATAAATGGAGTGCTCTTATAGTTCTATAGAAGATGATGACATTGATATATCTTTTGTGCTTAGAGGCAGAAGGAAATCGAGCAGCAGCGTAAAACTAACGAGCAATTAGAAAAGGCATACCATGAGGCAGTTGAGAAGGCACGCACGGGCAACAACCCTTGGGAGAGAGTGGTCAATAATTGCGAGATGAACAGCAGCTAGTATGTTGGTGGAGCAGATGTCACTAGAATGAGATAAGCCATGATCTAGAGAAAGGCTGATATCACCAAGGCAGGCGGTCTTAAGAAGAGCAACATGTCCACTTCAAAGTAAAAGGACCTTGTTTTTCCAATTTACATGTGAAGATTATGGGGTCAGAATGTTTCTTACACGGAGGATAAGAAAGGCTTGATAATAAAAAGTATAAGGAATAATGAGGAATCGAAAGCAGTTTATAAGAGAGTGTAATTTTATCTAAGCAGTATATTCCATCTTCCCTTTTCGCAAAGTCATATCTTTCTATTTTTATCTCTCTCTTCATTCAAATTTTCGATCATTCTTTATATCTTCTAAAGAGTGGAACTATTCTCATTCTTAAACTCCCTAATGACGATTATTTTTTTCCAACCCTAAATTTGGAAATCTAAGAAGTTCTATCTTTCCGATTGACTTTTTATTTAGAGCTCATATTGAGACAGCTTTCCACAAGAAGATTGCTCGTAGATTAAGAGAACTGAGGAATGATACTATCTGGGTGAATGGAGATGATGTATCTATGGCCTTCAAGCCAATGAAGATGGGACTGCGTATTGCAAATCTAGTTGAGTCTTGGGACCTCTTTGAGCAGAAATACTTGAGAGTCAAGAACACATTCGAGCAACTTTATAGAGTGGAATTCACAGAGCAAGAAATGAAGGAGGATTTAGATTAGCTTAAGCAACTGCAGTCTTAATTAATGCAACAAAAGATGGTCACTGATACCGCAGTGCTGCTCAATCAAAAGATCCAAGAGGGCAAGCGCATTTTAGTAGAGGACTGTAGTTCCTCACTTATGGATGTAGACTTTGGAATATATCCCTACACAGACTCCTTTAATACAACCACTGGAGCAGTTTGCACTGGCTTAGGTGTTCCTGAGGAAGCAATAGAAACTACGATTGGAGTTATGTCTGTCGCATCTATCATAAGATCCGCTTTCCTGAATAGAATCCAGTCCTTCCCATCTTAAGTATAGCAAGATGATCAAGCTTATGAATCTATGAGAAGAAAGCTCACCAAGGATTACGAGTTGGATCCTCAAACTTATAGCTTCGGATGGCTGGATCTTAACCCAATCCGTCATGCTCACATGCTCAACTATCTATCCTCGATCTATCTAACAGGCTTGGACTTGCTAGATGAGCTCGATGAAATCAAGATATGCTCAAAGTACAAGATCGGAGAGACTGAGATAGAAGGAATTCACCCGACTCTGATGGACGACTTTGCCAAGCTCACTCCTGTTTATAAGTCCTTGAAAGGATGGAAGTAGAATACCTAGGAGATAGAAAGTTTCTAGCAACTACCTGTCGATTGTCAGAGTTTGATAAAGGAGATAGAGAAAAGAACTAAGGTAGAGATAAAATACGTCAGCGTAAGTAACGATGAGGATGAGGGTTTACTTAGGATCATGCGATGAAGTAGAGAGACGAGACTAATCCCTATGAAAAAATAGAAAGTTATAAAGCATTATAAGGGATTAGAAGACAATAGGAGCTTAATCTATAAGTTTGATGCTGAGTTTATGAGAGTAGTAATACTATATCTTTTTAATTAAATTAAAGTGAGCCGTTAATTCCCCCTAACACTTAGGTACTATATATGCCAAGTTGCTTAAAGTTGTGATATGAGAGTCTATCTGTCAGTTAATTGAATTTTATATGCAAGACAATACTGACTTTCTAATTACTTAATTATAAATTTAAATCAAAGGTGGAGATTATTAAATCTTCTTTCAAAAGAGCATCCAAATAAAAAGAGCGACTTTCAGATCACCTAATCTTAAAAGCCACATCGAATGATTGCTTCCAAATTTTAGAAGACTCTCAAATTTTGTAATTCATAATACAAAAAATATTCGAGATTATATAAGACTTTTAACTTCTTGCATTTTCATCGCAAAAGACTGGCGATTGCAGGGACATTCACAGGAGTCTATGGATTGCTGTGTTACAAGTCAATATAGAACTCAAATGAGGTATTTAGAATGGGAATGGCAGGATCATTAGCAAACACGATAGTAGAGGCAGGATTTCATGTTATGGACACAATCAACGTGAGAACTAAGGTCTCAGATTCTAATAAAGCGTAAAGGAGAAATACGAATTTCACTCATTAATGAATCATAGTTTATGTCGTCGATCCTGATGGCGAGAAGAATTTATGCGAAGGAAGGATTATACGGATTTCTTAAAGGGTTTTCGGCGTGCTACTATGGATCAGTGGTGTGCGGGTTCATCTATTTCTCACTATATAAGCTGTTTAAGATCTACTTCAAAGAACTATTCGGTGAGGGCTACAACATCGCATGGACCTACTTTATGGCCTCATTTGCAGCTGAGTTTTTCACACTTATCGTCTACTATCCTTATGATTAGCAAATTATAATATAAACTATTTCACTCTTTAGATCTTTGATTTGGTGAAGTGCAGACTGCAATCTAAGAATTATGTTTTCAAGTACAGAAATATTCCGCACGCCTTCCAAAAAGAGATTGAGTAGGGCTCTGTGAAGAACCTTTACTAAGGCTCCTTCCCCTTCCTTGTGACTTACTGCACTTGCGTATCGATACAGTTCACTATCTTTTATTCATGTACTCTTTTAAATTGAATGAATTCTTATGTTGTCTATCTACGAATTTATGATGAAGAATTTCAAGACCAACTAGGGATTAGAAGAGTTCCAAAAGAATGAGTTCAGAAATAATCTCTTAGCATCCACGGCAGGTGGCGCAATAGGAAGTATAAAGTGCATACTTCATCATTGTTTAAATAAAGTGGTTTAACTAACTGCCTAGATGTGATTACTGTAAATAAGTAGACAGATCCTAATACTGTGATTCTAGATCTGATAAAGAAGGAAAGAATGAACCTCTTCACCAAAGGACTGTTAGCGAGAATCTCCTATAATACTTTCTAGTCTGTCGTCTTCTTTAACCTAGTAGTGTACATAGGAAAGATTTATAACGTTGAACTCTCAGACGATTGACTATTTAACATAATATATATCATTTCTAATGATCATAATGTGGAGTGAATTATTTAAGGGAGAGTAGGCGAGGAACCCAAGCACATACGAGTACTGGGTCAAAGTTAATTAACACTAATCCCAATATAACTAATTAAACTAGCACCTCATCCATACTAGCAAGTCCCAATCAGATAAAAGTGGAGTCAGCGAAAATTATTATGGAGCAAACTTTGGAGGCAGATAACTCATTTGTATAAGAGCAGCAGACTTAACCATCTCACTATTATTTAAAGTACTAAATTTCTTTATTCCACCTTCCCTTTCAATTAATAAGAAGACTGCTATGAATTGAGGTACAGTTGAAAAGGTTAATTTAAAATTTATTTGCCAACGTAGTAAAGCACGATCTATACACAAATTTTCTGAAAATGTAGACAATCCAAAATCAGCAAGCGCCAAGATAAATTCCTGACCTCTATGATGGTCAACTTTCTCAAGAAGAGAGAGCGCACTTGGAAGCAAATGAAAGAAGGAGGAAAAACTAAAATTTATCACACAAGTCTAAAGCTGGAACCAGATAAGTATTGAAAAAGAGCAAGCGTGATCTTGAAGGCTTAATTTAGCTATTTTAGGCCAGGAGATTGCTTCACTGGGTTTTAGAAATCACTTGGAAAGAAATGCGAGTTCTTTTTTGGGGAACTGGATTTAAATTCTCATTTCTTTAAATGTTCTTATGGAAGTATCTCTAAGTAATGTCGACGTTGAGAGCGGAACTCTTTCAGGCATCATAGAGAAGAAGATCATCTCAATTGTTAATTCGCTACTACTTAATTAAAATTGGTGGGAAGAAACATGCTATGAAGATTTTTTTCGAAGGTGAGATCATTCTCAATATTATGATAATACCTTCCTTCTTTATCACAACCATTTAAATTAATGATTGACGGGATCAACAACTCATTCACGTCAAATCTGACTGCAGGGTGTGAGGTGCTGGATGTCTACTTTTGGAATCGCTTCCCTCAGTTCAAAGAGATAGACAGCTTGCGTGACATCAAGAAGCTCAGCGATCGCTTTGTCTTCATGCGGTGGCAAGAACGCGGATGCATTAAGATGAAGAGACAACCAGTTGCCAGGTTCGAGAATGAATACACAACAAAAGAAGCAAGGTTCTGGAAAGCGAAAGAAAGAGGAGAAAGAAACAAGGATGAGAATATTGGATGAAATCATGAATCCCGAGAGTTATATAACTAGTTGCTTAAATTAAAAGAGTGAAGAGCAATCTGAAGAGTCCTTGGAAAGCGATAACTTGGATGACGATGAGGCTTTTGAGTTGATTGAATACTTTGAAAATACAAGCACGCTCCCCTCCTCGAGAAGGGGCCCTCCCACTTAAACTTTGAACTCAGGCTCTGACTCTGAGTAACCTCTGCAGTCAGTTGACGAGGAACAGCTCAGTGCCACTGGAAGTTATTTCATTTGCTACGATGTGGTCTAGAGTAAGATCACTGGCTACTTTAAACAATCATTCCTAAAAAACTGCCAGTCACTTTATTCTAATGAAGATTAAATTTTAGCCAGAAGCTGATTCTTGAAAGTAAGTCTTCAGTTGTCTCCGAATCTGACAAATTTACAAATTCTGGAGGGCTCTCGTTCCCTTGCTTTGAAAAAATGTGATCTTAGTTTATTAATTTGAAGATGCTGTATGAAGCAGCTAACTTGTGAAATATTTCTTTATCATAATTTACCTTTTGAATGAAACATAGTATTCATAAACAAGTATAAATTATAAAGGCTTAATGAATAAGTGAAATTGTATATAAAATCGCTTTCTTTGAAATTGCACCTGATAACTTGAACCAACATACAAAATTCGAATTACTACCTACAAGTGAACACTATCCCGTACCGCTAAGCACATCTTATAATATTTGGGGAGGGTCATTAAAGCGGCTGATTGGAGTATTTTTGATTGACTGTGAATCTGTGACGCTAGCCTTGAATTTACGCATGAAACTATGGAGGAGTGGCCTGCTGGAGTTGATTTTGAAGTATTATACCTAGCGAATTGTTGTTGCCAATATTGACCTGCTAGAGTAGAATTTGGGTTTAATTATCTTGGAAATTGTTATTTAGAGTCCCTATGGCGTTTTGTAGGCATTCTCATCTGTGATCCTAGAATTTTGTTCTTGTTGGTTTAAATAGATTAATGAAAGGAATAAATTTGGCTTAGTTGGTGGAAGTTATCTGATATTCTTCTATTATCTATCATGTTGCTTCCATACATTTGGGGGGGGGCATTACTACCAATGTTCTAATACCCTTACTATTTATAAACTTAGTAAAGTCCTGTCAATAAATTTGAGAAATCTTCTTTAATAAATTAGATACAAGGAAGAGTAAAAATGTATGAATAGTTAATAAATTTCTTAGGTTTAAAGAAAACTTTCCACATTTTTATAATCATTTTTTTAAATGATTAAAGAAGAACTTAATGTTTTATAAGTCTGCAAGTGAATTTTCTTGCGTATAAGACTCCTAATGAGTAAATTATCTTTAGCGACAGATTGAGTCTTAATTATCAATGAAGTAAACCCTACTTTTATATTTTTCATAAAAAGTAAATTAGATATGATAAACATGCTTTCCATGGTTAAAAGGAAGAAAAATTTGCAATTCCAAAGAGCTGAAAAATAAGTAATAGAGCAGGGCGAACCACGCAAATAGCATAGATAGATTCATAAGAAATGCATTAGCCAGAGAAAATTAAGAACCTTCAGAATTAAACTTTGGATAAAGGAAAAAACGAACAAAAGTAAAGTCACTACTGCGAAGATAAATTGGACAAAGAAAATTGGAGGCAAGATGTTTTTAGGTCAATTCTTTCAGAAAAATGTGAATACTTCTCAGTTTAACTTTTAAGCAAGCATCCAGGGTATCCTTTTACAAAAGTCTATACTACTCATATGAGAAGAGAAAAACAGTCCTTGTTGTAATTTAGCAAGTTATTAAGAATGAAGAAAAAAAACATTGAAGAAGTAATTTTATTATAAATTCTAACAAATATAAGCCTATTATAAAGTACGATTTTTTATCTAAAATTATAATTTTCTATTTTAATAAGCCTATTGATTATGAATTGTTATATTCATTACCAATGTCACTAATTTATTTTTTCAATACTTTTATATAATCACTTTTATACTAATTATCAATAGTTTATATACACTTATTGCATTGCCAATAAGATTAATTCTTTTATAAGAATATTATTATTATTATGTATTTTGGACTCAATTTATTTTAAGACCTTTGGACTATTATATTATTTTTTCAATATTTATTATTTAGTGGAGTCATATAAATGCAACCCCCTAAATTTGTTGAATATAAAATCATACTCTTGAACAAAGATAGAAGTATTAAAATGAATCATCAAGTTTATGTGGTATTTGAAAATCCGACTGAAGCAGTGGGGAACACACAGGAAGAGCAAATAGCTAAGATGAGTGCACAACAGAGTAGTATAGATAAAGCTGAAACGAAGCAGGAGCTCAAAGAAGAGGCCAAGTAGGGAGCCTAGCAGATATCAGTCAATGGTAATGGGAACCAAACTCATTTGGTCAACTCGCCAACCATCAACATGCCCATGAACAGTTCAACAATAAATGGGAATGTAATCATTGATTAGAGCATTAAGAGTTGTGTTGATTTACAAATGCTTTCTCTACTTTAAGAGATCAAACAAATTTGTTTGAGTTCAACTCAAGGAGCTCAGAAAAGTGCAGCCATTTAGAACGTCACTGAGGAGAGAGTTCCATTCGATCAATTCATACATCAGAGCTTGACAGAGAGCCAGAACTTTGCAGAGCTGCTCAGGAAGAGCGCCCTTGGGAACTTTGCTACCATCCGCTTTGCCCAATTTGAATCAGCTTCAGGATCTCCTCAGATTCTACCCATTCAGAATGAAATGCTCACTCTCAATAACTCCCTTAAGGAAAGAAGGAGACAGTTCAAACAGGCCATGGAGTAGATGATAGCAGAAGAAGAGGAATATGTCGCAGATGCGCAGCAGAGAATGAATTATTATGCAGCTAACGAAGATGCATTTGCGAATCAGTGAAGCTTATATTTTGTTGTTTAATTTTCTTCAAGTTTAAATTCTATATCTTTGCATTGATTTTTATAAGAGAGGATATTTTAAGATGAAGGAGAGTTATTTTTATATTTTAAATTTAAATATGAATCTATTAAGTCCCGGTGAGTGTGGAGCCCCTAGGAACACATCTGACTTCAACTAGATGAGAGCTAAAGGAGCTAGAGTAGTGAATAGAATTCATAATTGGCACCTTTAAGCTAGCTCGGGAGGGACAATCAAAGTCACAGCGGTATAATTTCTGTCACTCCTACTTATCACGATTTTTATATTTTATTTATAAAAATAAAATAATTTGGGAGAGCCTTCTACGACTGGAACCAATCAATGGTTTTTTGAAGGCTAACCTGGCTCTAGCGATTGGATTTTCCAGAGTAAATCTGGTGGTTATACAGGGGGCTCTCAAGGCCAGCCACTTCAACCTACGACTCAGCAAGTTATGAATTGCTTTATAATCGAAGTAGTACCTTTGTCCTATTTCGTTCAAAATGAAAAAATAACAATTCATTAGAAGTCTTTATAGAGAGAGCACTTATAAAATTGTGAATAATTATAACATCTTATAAAAAATGCTGAAGGTTGCTAAAAAGTTATCTAGAGTATCCGCTTGCAACGATGGCTTGAGCTCTAAATTCTGCCTTGTACTTGGATTACAGTGGGGTAATGAAGGCAAGCGCAAACTATTGAATCAGTTGTGCGTCGACTATGACTACTCCTGTCGCTTCAACGGTGGAACGCTCTCTGAGCCAAGTAAGTTTATAAAGCTGGGAATTTTTTTCAATCCCCTTTTTTCTCTTTTAGATAAATCCATAAAATCTTTGTATTTAAAGCGATCTTCTATACTTGTCCTGATCTTACTAATAGATATATTGCCCAATGGAGAGGAGATGAAGATGCTTCCAGTTGGAATTTAGCATAGTGTGAAAACTAAGAGTGTTCTCGGAAACGGAGTTATCATAGATCCAAAGCACCTCCTCCATGATCTTTATATTACATAATGAGTGGAATTTATGTTGTTTGATGTGGATTAAAAATGATCTAAACGCTTTGTAGAACAATGGAATTAACGTGCAAGATAGGCTCTATATCTCAAACAGGTAATAAACTAATTGCATTAAGGAAAATCTTATCTCAATCATTTATTGATTGCATTTCTAATCACATCGCTTATTTAGAGCTCTATATTTATCATACTCCATCAAATGGCAAAGATATTTGAGAAGAGAGTAGAAAGAGTAAATTAATAGAGTGAGATTAACTCCAGACTAGTTAGTGAGATGGAATAAAAGTGGGAGAGTGCGTGCGTATTCGCTAATTGAGTTTATTATTATGCATATGATTATTGCCTATTCCTACTATATATAATTGCTTATCGATTATTCGCCTCACAATTTTATACCCGACTAACACAATAGTCAAATAAATTGAGTTTCTACACATATACTCTATTTTAAATAGTAAGAGTGAGGTAGTATACTGATTAATAGAGGCCCTATATTGACAATAGATTCAAACAACTCGAATCTTAATATTGCAGCATCATCACAGATAAAATATTTCATAGTCCATTTAAAATTCAATTCATAATTTCTTTCTCACCTTCTCAATTCCTTTAATACTTATGAGTGAAAATGAATTAGAAGTATTAATATAAAATTGGAAAAGAATTTGTTCCAAATGACGTCAGAAGGAAAGAGCAAACTGCGAGACCCCCTCTTGCGAGAGCACGAGCCCATCACCGTTTCCAGCATCTACAAGATCTACCCTGAGCAGCTCAAGTACCCATTCTCTAATTTTTTGACCCCTCCTCTTCTAGGGCCCTGTTCGAGGAAAGCAATCTAAGTTAATCACCGTCGAATTATTCAAACTTCAGGAAGAGCAACGAGCTACTAGAGGGTCACGGCTTCGCCCCCGGCCTCCTCAAGAAGCTCGCCACCGAGTCTGAAGTAAGTAGCTGATTCCCTTTTCTTTGTGTTGAAGCTTTGGCTGGCTCAGTTTCATGCTGAGTTGGTAATATCTGTGGCTCTGAGACAAAAGATATGGAGTCACCACCGTTTAACACTCACATCACCCTTTCCTTTAGACTGGAATTATCGGCGACAAGAGAGATATCAAGCGCAGAAAATTATAGTAAATTTATTATATCTATTAACTCAGCTCCTGCTATATAGCTTTGGCAAGAATACCAAGCCTCTTCCTCAGGTTCCCACTCTTTGGAGCTCCATTAAGGAAGCTCTCGACGACAGAATTCTACTCTCACTGGCCATAGCTGCCTTCCTCACTATCATCACCGGCATGGTAGCAGTTGGTCCCAAGTGGGGCTGGATGGAGGGAGTCTCCATCTATCTTGCTATCTTCATCATCGTCACTTTGACTTTAAAACAAACTTTAAACCTTACCTAAAGTTTACGCTTTATTACATCTATGAGGGATATGAAGATTGACTTCACTCAACGACTGGGTTAAGGATAAGCAATTCGTGCGTCTCCAGTCTCTGGTGAAGGATGAAGATATCGCTGTGGTCCGCGGCAAATATGGTGCTACCTAGACTGTCAACATCTACAAGTTAGTTGTTGGTGATATCATCATTCTCGAGCAGGGAGCTCGCGTCCCAGCTGACTGCCTCTTGATCGAAGGTCAGGACATCACCGTCGATGAAAGCATGTACTATGAAGACAAGAAGAAGGCAACTCCCAAGGCTCCTGCTACTTAATATTCTCCTAATGAAGATGCATTCCTTCTTTCAAACACCTTAGTCGCAACTGGCTCTGGAAAGGCAGTCGTGCTCGTCGTCGGAAAAGACTCCCGCAGAGGAATTCATGAAGAGAAGCTCGACACTGAGAGCAAGACTCCCCTCCAAACTAAGCTCTAGAACCTCGGCTCTCACTTCACTAAGTTGGGCATCTATGGAGCTATCGCCATCTTCACTGCTCTCTTGATTAACTTCATTATCAAGGTTTCCGCTTTCGAAGAGTACAGAACTGCTGGCATCATCATGAAGGCAATTAGTGATATGCTCACCTACTCAATCGTCATTGTCATCGTTGCAGTACCTGAGGGTCTTCCCCTTGCTATTACCCTCTCACTTGCTTACTCAGTCATGAGAATGAAGCAAGACGGAGTGTTAGTGCGCAACTTGGACTCCCCAGAGGAGATGGGTAAGGTCGATGAGATCATCACTGGAAAGACCGGAACTCTCACCACCGCCGACATGAAGGTAGACCAATTCTACTCTCAGTCCCTCCTCATCAAGAACACCAGAAAGAACACCCTGTTCAACTGCGAACTCTTCCCCCACGTCATCGACCTCGTTCAGGAGAGTATCCTCTACAACTGCGAGGCCAGAATTGAGATGAACGAAAACGCTTTCTACGTCCCAGTCGGCAACGGAACTGAGACCAGTTTCATCAGATTCTTGCAAGATGCTGAGATCCCAGTCCATGATCTCATCAAGAAGAAGCTCGGTAGAATTCAAACTGTGATTCCCTTCTCTACCTTAAGAAAGAGATCTCTAACTGCCGTCGCCCACCCCGACCACGACGACTTCGTGAGAGTCTACATGAAGGGAGCACCAGAGGTAGTTGTTGCCAAATGCACCAGAACTTACCACATTGATGGTAAGGTCATCCCCCTTGACGACGGTCAAGCCAACTATATCTTGGGAGACATCCTTATCCAGAAGTTCACCACTGCTGGCTACCGTGCCCTCGCTTTCGGTTTCAAGGACATCCCAATCGATGAGTTCAACTCCCTCCGCGAGCAGTACAACAACTTCGCCTCAGAGGAAGACAGAAACGTGCTTGAGAAGGACCTTACCTTCCTCGGATTATTCGCCCTTCACGACCCCCTCAGACTTAAGGTCAACAGCTCAGTCCAATACGCCACCAAGGGTATGATCACCACCAGACTTGTTTCTGGAGATCACATCGAGACTGCCAAGGCAGTTGCTGTTCAGGCTGGAATCATATTTCAATGCACATGCTCTCACTGATCATTATTATATCATGAACGACCCCAAGAACTACTCTTGCATTACTGGAGAAGAATTCAGAGCCATAAACTATAAACTCAGCAACATATCACACCATTCTTGTATAAATTTCGCAGACTTGTGAGTTTAGTTGGTTCAATCATTAGATTTTGGTGTATTTAGCATAACTTGTTACTTAATTATCAGACAAGAGTACAAGGAAGATGGAACCGTGAGAAACACCGTCGAGAGAAGAGAGGAATTCAAAAACCTCATCAACGGAAAAGAAGGCAGACTCCCTCTCAGAGTTATTGCCAGAGCTACTTCTTACGACAAGTAAACGCTAATCACTAATGACATACTTTATCCTATACTCATGTTGACATCTTAGTGTTTACTTGTTGGCTGTTGGTCTCAGAGACCTCGGCAGAGCAGTTGCCACCATTGGAGAGGGTCTCAACGATGTTGATGCCATCCGTACTGCCAACGTTGGCTTCGCCATGGGCTCAGGAGTCTCCATCGCCAAGGACAACTCAGACATGATCCTCATGAACGACAACTTCGAAGCCATGATGATGGGAGTCATGTGGGGCCGCAACATCTATCAGAATGTCCGCCGTTTCATTCAATTCCAGGTCACCGTCAATCTCTCAACTCTCCTCTTCGTCCTCCTCGGATGCGCCACCAAGGGTCAATCTCCCCTTACCACTGTCCAGCTCCTCTGGATCAACTTGGTTATGGATACCCTAGCTGCCATCGCCCTTGGCTCTGAGAAACCTCACCCTACCATTATTAAGCAAGCCCCCGTCCAGGAGCACGATCACCTCGTCACCAGCACCATGCTCAAGCAGGTCTACGGCATGACCATCTAAACAATGAAAGTGCATATAATCATGTGAAATCTTTAGATGATACAGTTTACATCTTCTTCGTGTCAACCATCCTGTACTTCTTCGTCGACAACGCCTGGGGCATTGAGTACAACAACTCCGACCAGATGTTCGACTCCAACGGTTACCCCACCAACAAGGCTGTGGTCTACACCATGATCTTCAACTCCTTCGTCTGGATGCACATCTTCAACGAGTTCAACTGCAGAAAGGTTGGTGCCAAGCAGTAAACCCTCATCCTCTTGAATGTCCAAGCTTCATTTATGCATCTGTAAAGTTTACAACGTGTTCACCGAGTTGATCTCTAACTGGGTATTCCTCGTTGTGATGGCAGTCATCATTACCATCCAAGTCTTGCTGGTGCAGGTATTCAACCAGTTCGCCCAGACTGCTCCCCTCACTGGAAAGCAACACGCTTACTGCATCCTAATTGGATCTTCCACCCTCCTCATCAGTCTCATCCTCAAGACTCTCCCAGCTTCCCTCAACAGCAAGATCCCTCGTCTAGTCGATGAGAACCAAGAGCCCAAGGACGACAAACTCATGAATGCCTTCAACAGCCAAGCCAAGGCAAAGGTTTCCCAGGCCTCTTCCAGAGCTAGCCAGTGAAGATCTTAGCAATTAGCTTTGTCCGAGTAACTTAAGGTTGTAACTAGCATCTCAGGGTGCGAGTGAAAGCTTGAAGGTTGCTTAGACTTGCTGATTTTAAACTATAGAGCCTCTTCTCTATTTATGTATTAGCTTTAATTAGACTGGTAGAGTAACTCCTCCTAACCATTTATGAACTGTCTTTCATGCTCCCAGTCAGTTATTAAGCAAGCTATTTTTGAGTTTAATTTCAAACAATCTCCTATAAAAGATATTCCGCAATCTCATCCTAAATATAAAGGATCATACTTGTTGCTGAAGTGATTTTTTTTGAAGAGAACAGATTAGGTAATTCTAGGAGGATAGAAAAGTTAGGTTTATAATAATTTACGAAAACAAACCTAGAGACCTATAAATGAAAAATTAGCTTAAAATGTTCAAGAACTATAAAAGATTAGCTTGCGCACTAGTAATCACTTAAACACTCGCTTAAATTGCAATGGGGCTTGGAGATGACGATATATGTAGAGTGCTTGCGATGAGAGGAGGAGGCACTAAAGGAACTTACGAGACTGGAGCCTTGAGAGGCATTATAGAAGGACTAGACCCTCTGGACTATTCCTATGATAATTTCATTATTTCTTTAATTTTGGAATGATGTGGTGTCGGGAGTGTCTGTGGGCGCTGTGAACTCAGTAATGCTTGCAGTATATCCTAAGGGAGAGGAGGAGAAAGCCCTTGAAGAATTAGAACAAATTTGGAGAACTCACCTCGTCCAGGATCTCTATTCCAACTGGCCTGGCCTTTCTATCCTAGGTGGCTTCTGGAAGGACTCACTCTAATAAACTGTGATAAATTTTTCCAATTTATCACTGTTCGATAGCTCACCCCTAGCAGCATTTGCAAACCAGACTCTCTACGGTCGTAAACTATAACGAAAATTTACCTACCAGTCTGTAGACTTGAATACCGGCCGTATAATAAACTTCGATGAGACTACTCCTACAAAGGATCTTGTTTCTTCCTTCCTATCAACTGCCTCAATCCCAGGTTTCTTTGCACCCCAGCATCTGAAAGGCATGACTGTTGCTGATGGTGGAGTTTTTGAAAACCTAAATCTCGGCCCAGCTATTGTAAAATGCAGAGAACAAGGCGTGCCCGACTAAAAGATCGTTGTGGACATTTTACTTTGCTTCGACGCTCCAATTGAGATAGAAACTTGGACCTATGAATCATTAAAATTAATGATGAGATTCTTTCACTACTACAATTATCGTATTAGAATCTTCTTCTCTCTTTGTCTTAACTTTCTTCTATGTTGATATTTTATGAAGAGGCTCTCTATAAATCAGTGAGTGAGATCTAAACACGCATTAAATGTTTTAGAAATGGATCATCACTCTTTAATCTGATTGATAATTTCTCATTAAAATAAATAAGGTTTAGAAGAGAAAGTCTGAGATGAAGTCAGCCTACTACTACTTAGAGGACATAGAGCGAGTTATTAGAGGATTCCCAGAGGTTTAGTTTAGATATATCCTCCAGCCAAGCGAGAAACTGCCTGCTAAGTTTGTTCCCATTATTTCCACCTTGAAAGAAGCAGAAATTTAACTGGAGCTAGGCAAGAAGGACATGCTAGACTTGATCGAAAGTGGAATGAAGACATATATTTATATCATATTTTTAGGAAAGGTATCGAATAACAAGCACATTTAAAGACTTCTAGAAGAAAGAGCTACTTACTGAACGAGAGTAGATTAGAGACAGTATAAGGTATTGGCACTTACATCTAATGTTTAATTTCTTAATATCAACCTCATCACACAGCTCACTTAATTTCTTAAAGTTATTATTCATTATAAGAACAGTCTAAGTATCGAGTTGAATTGAGTTTAGAATTGTGAAATTAATTTGGAGTGAATTCAAAATGAGTAAGTCTACAGCTCTTATGAAACAGCAACAACAAAGTAACTAGAAAGGACATGAAGACAACTATTTCACAAATCTAGCGCACTCAAAATAGCCAACCTATGATAAACCTTCTATCACTCCTTACAAATCTTAAGGTCTCAATAGTTAAGAGAGAAATCTACAAAGCATTTGGAAATGGAGCCAGCAATTTTCAATTTTACAATTATATAATGTATTGCCATAAATAGAAGCATGAAGATCAATAAAAACCAATTGCGAATGAATAATGATCACTAGTCAAGATGAAGGAGCCTTAAATTTAAGAGTAAATTGAGGAGGTTGAGAACATCAATAAATAGAACCTCGGAGAGAGTTAAGAAAGCTATAATAATTGTGAGCAAAAGCTAAAAAGGTACTTTAACTCTACTAAAGGAATATCAAAAAAGTAAGAGCCTAGTTTGCCTCCACTAGAAGAAATTTATGATTTAGAGACTGAGGACTTAGAACTAGTTCGAAATTAGGCCACTCAAATTATTAATTCCATAGAGAACGATTAGTTCAAGGGAGTTTTCGTTCATCTTTACTAAAAATACTCCAGCAAGGTCCTTAAGTATCTGAGCTGCGTAAACTTAGAGCTGGAGGAGAGAAGGTAGATGGATGATAAACCACTCTCAATTCAAATGAGGATTATTTTAAAACATCCCTCTTGTTTATAATCCTATTCTTTATTTCAGGCCAAGATGAAATAGAGCTCCTTACTGGAAGTGAGGATTAATTTAACACTTATCTACTCTCTTAAAATTCTAGTAAGGCCAAACCTTAAAACACTTTTGAAAACAAAGAAGAAGAATAGACAGATCTTAACATTTCATAGCTGGTTTAAAATATTCAGAAGAACTTCTACTCCACTGGCTAGAGTACTCTTCAGTCATATGATATTAAGAACCACCTTAAAATATTTTGAGGGGATTGCATTTAAAATTATGATAGTCAATTCGTGAGCAGAAGTAGATTCCTAAACAGCCAGCATTTGAAGAGAACAGATATTAAAACTGCTAATCTAGAATAAAATAGCAACTCTAAATCCTCAAGCGAAGATTAAGAAGGACGAGATTTTAGCTCTTATAAGAAATAAACTTATCAACTACCACCACTAGCAAAGAATAGGACTAATCTAGCCACTCGATTTGGAATTAGACAACATTAATTTAATATTCGATTAGACATTAAATATAAGTAGTTTAAAACATTAATCTAATGGGAAGCAAGACTTCAACTAAAGAGTAGCTGAGTCTTTGAGTAACTTCAATCCTTTTCTTTCTACAAAGGCCTATGAAACAAATAGGGATGAAAATAGTGAGAGTGATACAGCTATAAACCTTAATCAGCCCGATCAGTCGAACTCTGAATATTAATTTGATCAACTCTTTTTAAGATAGAGAGTTGAATATTATTCCCATCAGGTAAGAGGGTCCTTGCTAAGTTGAGCTTCCTCAAAGCGAAACATAGCGGACTTCATGAGGAACACACTTGCCTCTACAAAGATTCAAAGTCAGATCGTAACCAGTCTTCCTTCCACCTACTCCTCAACTACTTCTTTCGCCTCTGTCTAAGTCCACAAGAAGAAAACTCAGTCTTCTCAATCTCAGACGAGGCAGCCAAAGAGCACAGCTAGAGTACTTATCCAGAGTTAATCTTCCAATTGGAATTTATAAATTATTTAATGTTGATAAGAATCTCAAATTTAGAATACTTAGCTTGCTAAGCCCCCTTCCATATCCCTAAAAAATAGTAAAATACAAACCTAGAGTTCTGAATTTATAGCTCGACCTCGAACTCAATAAAGAGCAGTCTAAAATCAGAGTTAAAAGAAGCAGTCTCTAATTCAGAGAACTCTAAAAATAAATGAAGAGGAGGGTATGAGTTGAATGCTGAATTCAGATTCAGGCAAAGACTTCATCCTCAAAAGCAAGAAAATATTCAATCTGTAGAGGCTTCCTTCAGGAGGAAAACTTTGGATTTATAGCAGTAAGATATTTTGGAGTAGAAAAATGATTCATTCGTAACTCCGTCTGAATGCATTTTAAGTTTAGAACAAGAACTTCATCAAAATTAGGAGACAGTACAATTATTATAGCCAGCAGTTCAAACCAAAGATAGCAATTTACATAATCAGTTTCAGAATAGTGAATTGAATCATACAGAATTTAAAACTTACAATTCATGCCCAACAGTAAAGGAAGGCATTCAAAATTAAATTGATCAAGAGAGCAGTTCTAAGAGATTAGCGATTGGTGTGGGACTTGCTCTAGAAAGTGAAAAATAGTCAAGAGCCATCATCTTAAATGATTGAGACCAGACAATCGTAAAATTTAGACTCAAACTCAGTAAATCAAAATTACTCGATCCTATAAGACTCAGAGTTTAATTAAACCAAGATATGCAAAAAGCAAGTTTTTCAAGAAGAATTCACTCCTTCAAATGTATTTTCTCCATCAAAAGATCAAATAGAAAATGGGAAAAAGGTATCAGAACCGAGAGTAGGAAATTAAAAAAGACTGATCATGATATACTAAGATGGTAAGATTTCTTATAAATTTCAAAAATTTTAGGCTAATGGAGAAAAATGCAGAGAGATGAATAAAATTCAACTGAATAAATAAGACCATCTACTCAACAAGTTTAAATGAAATTGGAAATAGAAACTAAAATAAAGCCAAGCACGGCAGCAGTTAGTGCTGCCGCAAGTAGTCTTATTTCCCCAGTTTCGAGTTAGCCTTTCCCTAAGTCTTTCATAGACTCCGCTTTTCAAAGTATAGCTCATCCTGTTCAAGACTAGATATCGAGAGCCAAGACTTCTCATCAGAATTAAGGACCACCTCCTCAATACGGATTCATGATGGATGCTAATGTTCAGAACTATTAGCACCTTTACAAAACCTTCTTTGACATTTTCACGATCCCTCATCAGTTAACTAGACTAGGCTCATAATCAGGTAGCGGATTCATGAATAACCAATTACAAAACACCAAGAGTGTTAAGCTTATTGTGCAAGAAAATTACAAGCTGTATTCAACCTTCTCTCAACTTATTTTCACTCAAACTGAAGATACGGAATCAAGCTTTAACTTTTAATTTCAGTCTTATTGAAAATATATCTTATTGGTTAACTCCTAAATAAACTACCAGACTATGCAAGGGATGCAAGGCTTACAAAATGAGCGATAGATTATGAAAACCAACGCGCTTAAGCAAGCCGATATAAAGTAGCGTTATTAGAAGCTCAAGTAGACTCTAGCGATTCAAAATTTTGGAGGATTTGACACTAATAATCATCAAATTATGCTGCCTTCAAATAATAGACTTCTGAATTCGAGAGGGAAGAGTGATAAGCAGCCTTTTAAAATTGACTAGCTGATTGACATAGACAAGCAGCCAGATTTTTATTTCAGAGTTGTAAAAGGAGAAGCCTGAGGTGTACGATATCATAACCTTCGTATTTGGAAGACACTTTGGTGATAAGTGGAAAGAGCTGCCTCATGGAGTTGAGCTTACTCACAGCTGGAATCTATTATGGACATGGTCTAAGATCAAGACCTCTCTCGATAATTTAAAATGCTGTTAATCAATTTTAAAAGTGCTTTAAAATTTACTTGTCTGGTAGAAGTTCAACCATTTTCCGGAAAACAAAAATATTACAAGGAAAGACTTACTCAAGAAGAATATAGAGAAAATTTAAAAGCTCAGTAAAAAATCAAAGTCTGTTTTTGATATCATACCTCTCACATTTATCCTTCCTTAAGAGTACTCGCAGCTACTTACAGCTTTTCATCAGGCTGAAAAAGAAGATGGAGCTTAACTGAATTACTGGATTGTAAAGCCTCCTGGAAAATCAAGAGGCAGAGGGATTCATGTTGTAAATGATACTGAGGCGTTTCGAACAATAGAGCCACTAGTTGTTTAGAAATATTTGAAGAATCCCTTGTTGATTAATGGACATAAGTTTGACATGAGGATTTATGTGCTCGTAACTTCCTTTAATCCACTTGAGTGCTTCATCTACAAAGAAGGTTTAGCAAGATTTTCCACAGTTCCCTTTTCTCTAGATCCTTAGAAGATGACTAACAGGCTCATCCATCTTACGAATTACTCAGTTTAGAAAACTGCTTTGAACTCTAACGGGTAATCGATGAATTAGATTGCGGGACTTCCTGGCGAGCAGAGTGAATAAAGTTAAAGGACTCACTTAGATCAATTTAATGCGCGAAACTAAGGTTGGATTGGCTCTTCTCTCAAGAGTGGTAGTTCAGGCTCTAAACTATCCTTGAGTAATCTGAGAGCTGCTTTGATTTGATTTTTATATCTTGCTCTGCAGTAGAAGTACATATCCTGGGAGGGTGAGATATGGCCCTAGATAAAGGAGATAGTGCTAAAGACTTTAATAGCAGGATCTCACCAGAACCAGATTCCCTACAATCCTTCTGCTTTTGAACTCTATGGCTACGATGTGATAATTGACTCTCGCAAGAAGTGCTGGCTTATTGAAGTTAACTCCTCCCCTAGTTTAGCAACAGACAGCCCTCTCGATGAAACCATTAAAAGGGCTCTTATCAAAGATACGATAAATGTGGTGCAGCCGACTGACTTTGATAGGCAAAAATTAGCAGACGTACTCATGAGGAGACTAAATGAGGGAAGCAATGGCACGAGCAGATATTAAAGCAATTTTCATTTTAAAGTAAAATTAAATAAGAAGATACAACATGAGAGCAAATAATGCGAACTATCAAGCATATGAAATGAATAGAGACATCACCTATATATTCAAAGAGTATTTAACGATAATTATAGCTGCTTTATATTGAACGGAAAGATGCCCAGAAACTATGGGGAGATGCCTATTTATCCTGGAAATTACGAGATGATAGCTCCTTCTGCAGCCGCAACTTCTATCCAATAAGTAATTGCGACTAAAGAATAAACAGCAAATTAAAATTGTAAATGATGAATGGTACTTTCAATGCGCAAAGCGAATTAAGTTTGCAAAATTTTAAACTCATTATAAATTAATTCTGATAATTTAGAGTTTGCTGATTCTATCAAAGAATATAAGAGAATTGGATTTATTATAAATATTTTGATAATGAAAAAAGAAGCAATAGCTAAAAAAATATTCCCTATGTCAACTTTGAAGATTAAACAAACTGCAATCCTCGTGTTTGCTCTTGCAGTTTCTGGCATTCAATGTTAAAAGCTAGTAGAGGTTTATGACACTATGCATGTGTAAGACCCAGTAACGAAGAAGGATGTCACAACTATCTAAATGAGCGATAAGTATTTAAAATATTTATATCATTAAGATTCAAAATGACTTCTTTCCCTTACATTGATGCAGTAAGTTGTACTTCAGAAATAATAACTTGATTTGTTACAATCCTCATCTATCTTATTCATTCTGATGGGAAAAATCTATCTTTCGTGTTTATTATCAAGCTAAAAATTTTAATTCCTGATTTTAGTATCAATAAAACGTGAACACCTCCCAAAACGGACTTTTATGTTTTGCCTAGAACTGGACTCAATTCCATTCACAATGCTTTTTAAAGCAACTGCCTACTCAGGATTGGGTAAGTCACCTCTTCAAATTATAGCAGCAGTCTTTGTAATTCTATTTTTCTAGTTGATATTGAATCCTTTTGATGGAACAGAGTCCAATTATGTGATTGGAAATATCTCCACAGGCCAAGCTTTTGTGGACAATCTAATCTTCATAACGAATGACTACATATCCTCCAACAGAACTTACACTAATCCCAAAAGTTATTTCGCTAGTGAGTGAAAGCACAGGCAACTCAGTCATATAGCCTTATGCTTATAATGTCAACCCAACAGCCTACTCTTTCTTCGTCCAGCACATCTTCATCAATAGATGCTTAAATAAAAAATGAGAAGATTAACAAACTATACAACCATTTTATTGAAGCTACTTACTGAATCCAATATGGCCAACTTATATAGCCATCGCTTGTGCTTGGCTCTTAATTGGGTGCCTTTGGTATTACTTTACCTACATTAGATTAAAGCAACACTCTCTCTATCTACAAAAAATCATTATCATTATACCAATTTGCAAGATCCTGGAAACACTTATAACAGGGCTTTTTCTTAATGCCAAAATTATTAATATATGTGTGTATAACGAGTCACATAAAGTTGAAATGCCTGTCCATGGATAAGCGTGACCGATCCCAGCGAAAAGTATCTTGACATGGCAAGGATCTCCATAGTCACAATAACCTACACTATTCTACTGGCCATACTGTTTTTAATGAGCAAGGGATGGAACACCACAGTATTTTAACTCACCAGAAATCAAGCAACCTACCTAACTATGATAATGGGCGCTGTCTATTTAACTTACAGCGCCTACTTCCTTTCAGCAGATTTCATCGGAATAAGCTACTTTATGAGAGTAAGAAAGATTTTGTACTTAATTTATGATTAGGGTTTGATGACAGTTTTGTACCTTGGGTTAGGAGCAGTTAATCTTAAGAATCTGAGAGATACTATAAATATGATAAAAACCTATCTTGATCAAAGCCAGAGGGATAATCCTAACGATGTCATGATTCCAGGCCTCACCTTAAAAGCTAAGATGCTAAGGTAAGAGTAGCCTCTTAATGATAATTTCCCTTTAGAATGTTCTTCTTCCAGGTTTTAGGATATTTCTTACTCAAGGTGTTAAAGTATGGAGTGATTTCTTTCTTGGACGATGAAACCTTGGATTAGAGATTCGCTCTCTCAGTTCAGTGCTTTGACTTACTCTTCTTGGGATGGACCGCTCTTGATTTTCCGCCCAGAGTATGGCCCTCTTTCTTTAGACTTGGCATGAACGAGCTCAATGTAATGTATCTTGGAAAAAGTCTTTTAACCCCCCCTTAATTTAAATTGAGATTTTGAGGGTAATTAAATAAGCTTATGTAGGTTCCTCTCTTGGGTGATGACAACGGGGGTAACTAAGTAAGAAGAGGAAATCTTCCACCTATGCTTGAGGCCAACGTTTAAAGGAAGCTGCTCAGCTTTGAATACTTCAACGAGGATGAAAAGCAAGAAGGATTTGGACAGGACGAAATAGTAATCATCTTGAACCCCACCAAGTACACTATTGAAAAATAATGCTTCTGAAAAGGGATAAGTATTATTAAATTTGAAATTGAAGAGGACGAAGATGATATTCTTGTGAATAATGAAGACATAGTATCCTCTCTGAATGATAAACTGAGAATCATTATCATTATGTAATTGGACTTTGAGTGAAAGGTTTAGCCGAGAGCATTTGTCAAAGAGTGTGGTGCAGGCGATAAAACCAAATGACATCCTGCATTAGCTGAAGTTTGCTCAGGTAGAGAAAAAGGGAGGTGCCTCTCGTTATGGAATCCCCACTCACGTTTTGAGGGGAGGCAGAAGATTCCTTAGTAGCAGAAATGCTCAGCAGTAAGCCCGAAGGTGATGAATCAACAGACGACGATGGAGAGGAGGATGCTGTTCAAGCGAGAAAAATTTTTTATCATGTTTATTTTTTTTAGTTTAATGTGAGTGCTGATCCAGAAGCTAATCCAAGAAATTCTAACAATCATAATAGCAATAATAACAATAATTGAGGACACATTCACTCAAAACACATCGAAATATGGAGATAAATTTACAATTATAAATTTGGAGTTATTTTAGAAAAAAATTATTTATTCCCAATGCAATTAGAAATGAGGGAATTTAATATCTAAAATTTTAAATTTTAGCAAAGCTTTCAGTTAAATTAAAGATAAGCAATACTATTTATGAGACATTAGTGATTTTTGTCTTATTTTAGATATTGAGATTTTTAATGAATTACTTTGGTAGATTTAAGTATTTAATCCACTCTCCTCTAAATATCTTTGTAAGACAAAAAAGCATCAGGAGAAATTTAGCTTTTTTATAGTTGTTAATTTTTCAATAGGCCGCTACAAATGTTATTTTTAGAGGTAAAATAAACAAACAATTTTTTGTGTGAAATATCCTTCATGCTAGCTCTTCTACTTCACAGCGATTATAAAATATTTTGTGCTTAGTTTTAATGAGAGAACAATCTTGCTTGAAAACTAATCCAAAGTTTTTTTTTAAATTAGAAATATCTCCAGCCCCCCTTTAACGCAAAATTCTTTAATAATTTATTTTAGTTTGTTGAAGCAGAAATATTTTCCTAATAAGAAGAATAATAAATAATCTCTTGGTGATAGAAAAAAGATTTAGCGTGAATTTCTTATAATAATATCTAATTTTAATATCCAGTATCAGAGAGATTAAATTCCTTTGAAAAATAATTGATCAAATTAATTAAGTTGACTGAGAAAATATAGAGAAAGTAAGACTTGGCAATAAAATTTGCGTACTATATTATTATAATTTATCAATTTGTAAAAATAGATAGAAAAGTATGGAAAACAAGTACCAACTTGCAAAGAGCTATAACTTTCAATAAGATTTGGCTCCGGATATGTTCATCGACGCTAAAGACACAGTCAACCATTGGTGTGTAGCTTATAAGAAAATTTTTAGGGAGAAAAACTTAGTCAAAATTCATTTCGAAGGCTGGAGTCTCAAATACGATGAGGTAATTCGTCATTAAGATTTATATGGGGAACTTTCCTTTCTGCTGGGAATTTCTGTAGCTCTATCTTTACTTTTCTTATTTCATCTGCTCCAAATTTTCAAGGAGGACACAAGAAGCTTAATTAATCAAAATTTAGTGGATTAAAAAGAATTCACAAAGGATTACATCGTTCAGAAGACATGCAGAAGGCTACACTGGCCAAAAGAAATAGGCTCTCAGAGATTTCAAGATGGGAAATAAAAAATTACAACTCAGATGCAACTTGTAAACAACTAATCTCACTCTTAAACCTTTTTACTATAGCTGAAGGAAGATATCGCGAGATGCATTGATGAGGGCTTCAGGAACTTCGAAAGCCATTTTTTAATTTAATATTATGAGTTCAGCCCCTATTTTTCAAAAACTTTTGGGTTTACTTCTGTAAAGCCTGGACGAACGAGGATGAGGAGGAAGCTATCTGTGTTAAAACTTAGAACTGTAGGAGCTCCTTGTCGGCCGAGTATTGCTACAAAAATTTGGAGGAAAAAAAGATAATTTTACTGATTTATTAAATCCCACAATTATAGCGAATTAACTTGACCAAAAATGTTAGTTATAGATGGTTTTGAAGATACTTCTCTAAAAAGAAGTAAAAAAGACTAAAAACAGTGGCTAATTACTGGAAAAGCTAGCTTTATAATCTGTAGTGAAAAAAATCAGGGCTTAACGGATAATATGTGTTTAAATAAGAGACTAAAACCTTAATTTATTAAGCCCAATGCATTTAACTTAATTTGTGAGAGGAAAGCTTTACTTTTACGTAGACTCGCTAATTTCATTGGTTGATTCTACTTAATAAATTTGCATATAATTCTCAGTGGAGGATTTGCCTATCATCTTCGAATTCATGACTTGCAATTTTAGTTTCATAATTACATCCTCAAATGGATAGAACTATTTCCGAGCCTTTTAAAATCCTACCACGAGGCCATCTAGCATCCCAATCTCTACTTGGTAGACATGGATGCTGCTATAGCAAGTTGTGGCCCAGAACTTTTTGACATACTCAATAAGTGTTTTGGAGGCTGCTCTAACTATTAAATTATTATCATGAAATATCAGACTGAGTCTACCTTTGAAAGCGCTGAATAGTTTGTTAAAATACAATTTAGGGTCTTACTTTTTAAGTAGAGGAAAGAGCATAAAAGGTTGTCCCTTTGCGATGATTCTAAAAGCTCTGAATCCTGTCTACAGTATGCTTATGAAGGCTGACAAAAAATTCATGGCAGATTATTCCGACCAAGTCAAGAATATTCTCATCAAGAGACTCGAGAAACTTTAAATGAATATTTCCTAAAAGATATAATTAGGCTATTTAGCTCGAACATCTCAGCGATTTGATCGGAGTTTTGAGGATCCCTGTACTCTATGAAATTCTTGAGCATGTAGATTATTTCTATGAGGATGTCTTTATCAAGTTCTTTGATTTCTATCTCCTAAAGGTTCTCTATAAAAATGAATTCCTAGAGTTTCTTCTTTCCTCTATAATAGTGAAACTTAAAGGCAGTTGAAAAACTTACTTAGAGTCCTGAGTATCAAAGTCAATCATTTCAAGGATTGAAGTAAAGCCCTTTAGATGGCCAAAGCAATTGATAAAGGAAGATTACAGACCATTGCTTTTCTTTTCCTCTCTGTTAACAAACTAGTGATTACAACATAAGTAGAAGTAATATGCTTAGTTATATTTCATGAAGAATCTTTGGCATCTTGGGCAACCTCAAATATTTCTAATTATATAGGGAGAAGAAAATTTTCACTCCTTAATAAGAATTTTATTACTTAAAGGCCTTTAGATTATTGCTAAAAATAGTTTAGTATAATATCATTTGAGAATCAGTTTAAAGACAAGAGTCATAATAAAGTCTTATCCTCCACTGAGGATTAACCAACCAATTATTATCTTTTTACAGTCACCAATTGTCATCTGAGGAAGATTTATCTTGAAATATTAGCAATAAATGCTAGAAGAAGAATTTTTATAATTTTTCTCTGGATCTATGTCAATCACTTATGCTACACACCACTTAAATTATATAGATTTTTATTAAGATTTATTTTTCTATTGAGTTGATAAATATGATGAGAATAGGAAGCTCTCTGGAGTGACCACTCATTATGAATAGATTCAAGTTCTGGCACAAGGGACTAGTATTTATAGATTCTCCTTAGGTGGTTGGCTGAGGTTACTAATTAATTATTATTTGATACTCTTTGATAAGATCCTGATTAGAAAAGGTTTCCAAGAGCCACACGCAAAGCTAAATATTTTTAGAAAGTGCGACTTTGACTATTTTCATGAATGTGGGGATGGGTCTTCGTTCAACTATGAATGAATTATTTTCCTTAATTATGAAGTCATCATCTTCCTGAATGGGAATGTTTGGATATACACCCTACCTCTCATGTGTCTGCATTAAGGATTTATTCGTGAACAGGCAGAGGTATTTAGACGTTAGCTGAGTTTGCCTTCGCCACTTTGCACTATTCGTTCTCATTTAAATGATGAGCATTAAAGTTCCATCCTATAATTTTGTATGCTTCTTTGTAGAAATATTAGGATCATCCATCATCTCGTTAAATTTCTCCATTCTCATTTTTGTAATCTCAAACTCATTTTCATTTACTTCATAGCATTTAAGAACTGCTCATTGTTACTGATTTTTTTAAAAATAAGTACAAGTTCACAAACTTATCATCATCACCTCCAAAAGTCTCATAAGGAATCTCCTCGGGATCAAATTCTTTGACCAAGTGATCGTTGAATTCGAACCACTTTCCATTTGGATTTTCTCTATCTTAGCTCAGAGAAATATAGTGACCTTGCTCAGCTGTTCCAATATGTACAACTACTCCCTTCAAGTTATAATCATAGTATTTAGATGGGATCTAATTTTATATGCTAATCTCTTCTCGATTTGTAAATTCTTGTCTTGCATTTCTTTTATAAGATCCTATTATCATTTCAAATTGAAAAGAAGTCACTCATGTTCATACTCATAGGGAACTCACAGTAATCGTTGATCTTGAATTTGGTCATGGTATCGTAATTGAATTCAAATCTCTTTAGAACCATGAAAAGCACATTAGGCATCCTCTTTATGCAGCACCTCTTTAGTGTGTTAACTTTCTTCTCGCATTTCTCGCAATAGTAAGCATTCAACAAACGTGAATGAGGACAAATATTGATTATCACATTTATTTCTGATTGTCTCCTTCGAGCATTTCTCCCTCAACAAAGGCATCTAGACTTTCCTTGATTGCTCTAATTATTAACTTGCAGATTGATGACCATAAAAGGCTCTTCTCTTTCGCTGTAGTGTGGACAACCCTTGCAGATGAACTCATTAGCGTAGACGCCTTAGAACAAGTTTCTGACTGCTTTTAGTTCCTTCTTACTTAAATTATATGCTATTCAACCCTATCCATTAGCATATTAAAGAACTCATCAGCGTCTTTTTGAACCAATGTTGAATTACATTAGAAAATAGGATGAACTTCTTGGGATTCAAGTACTGCTTTTCAGTTTCCATAAGTCCACCGAAAATCATCTTAAGCTAGAGAAAGAATTTTAAAGGTGAAGGAGGAGTCTAAAACATTTCATCATTCTAGAGTCTCTCAGACTGAGAATCCTCAACTTACGAATGAAAAATACCTACTAAAGTTTAAAGAGACTTTCTGAAAGAGGGAATCATAAATAATTGTTGCATGAAAGAGTTCATGTAACAAATGCAACCTATGTTCTTAAGCCCAACGAAACCAGTCAAAGAGCGTTCTTACTAGTGAACGTTAATAGACCAGTCATTCCTTCTAGGAGTTCTCCAAAATGTCTCACTGATTTAGCCTTTCAAATACCTAGTTAAAATGAAAATTCCATCTCCATTGTTGACGCAGAGTTCCTATAAAACCTCCAGGCATCTCTCTCTGGTCCTATTATTCTTGCATTTCGGAGGAAGAGCCTTTTGCTTGGATATCATCTAGCCTCTTGTCTCTTTGTGGAAGAGACAGTCGTGAAGAATGAATTACAGGAACTTGTTCTTCTCTGCAAACTGCTCTCTTGCTTCAGGGAATAATTTAAAATTATTTAGAAGAACTTTGAGAACACATTTTTCAGGAAAGTAAAGACCCCTGATAGAGTTATGTCCTCGTCCCTTGCGCATATCTCTATAATATCTCTCTCATAAATGATTTGAGTAAGATCCTTTATCAACTGATTGATGGGTCTGATATTCTCTAATTCTTTGTATACTTCTGTGTTCATGAATATTTCATTCATCAAATCGAAAAACTTCTACGTCTTGAGCGTATATGTCTAAGTTAGAGCGAAGTCTAAGCAATGAAATTTTTCAGCATGGGTAGAGCTGGCATAACTCATTGATGTTGAAAGCGATGGAGTTTTGAATTTTGTCATTTTCAATATCGATAAGAGCAGTTTTAATAAGCTACCCTAACTCCTTGAATTCGTAGTAAGTTGCTAGTTCAACAGGATGAGAAATATTAGCACAAAATACTTCCTCCCAAAGAATCATAGACTATTATTTCTTAAGCTGAAGATGAGTGGTTAGCTACTGAGTATGCGAATGTTCTTTAAACTTGAATTTTTCAATTCATGAACCTATTGATAAATCACAGTTGAGATGAAACTACTCACAACTTAGAGCGTCTCAGTGATCAGGAGTTTCATAATAAGCAAAGATATATGTAAAGAATAGGCTTTACAATACTCAAAGGATCTTGGCTGAATAGGTGGGTAAGAATTCTCAGGATTATTGTTAAAATCTTAGTCCTCGTAATATCTGTCTCCAAGCTGTGCTTATCACAGAAATAAATCTGAGATTTTTCAATTAAAAGGTAAAAACTCAACTATAGGCAAGTTTTTATAGCAGTCTGTAAGAAAAGCAAAGCCTCCAACCTTCACAAAGACTTAGGCTATCTCAAGCTTCGATTAGTGCTCTGCTTATTGCTACTCTGAAGTTACTTCCTTTCTTGGAATAAGCAGTTCTTCTAAAACCATTAAGAAGTAGCAGAGTCGCGCGATCTCATTTTCAGGTCCCTACCATTAGAACCTAAATTATGAAAGAAAATTTTTAAAATCTAAAGAACAGCTTTGCAAATATTGCGGAGTTGTCTTATGCTGGATTGAATTTAAGCATGTTATCCTTAAAATGAATCTTTACTTAGGTAGAAATAGGAAGAATTTCCAGCAAGCTTAGTACCTCTATTTTGCAATCTTCAGATCCATTTTTCAGCATAAATATCATTAATTTTGAAGTTACTCCCTCTCCATTTCCTCTTTAGGTACTCTCTGAATATATCATAGATTCAATTGCTTGTAATCCTTGATAGGGTCATCATATAAATGCTCTTCCAAAGGACCTTGCTTAGTCTTAATAAAAAACTCACTTCACTTAAATTTGAGCAGAGTTTTTGCGAGTTGAAAACCTGAATCTGTAAAGTGACTTTAACATTTATGAAAAGCAATTCAGTTGATGATCAGGTCTGTCTATCGAGTTCTTGAATTAAAGTAGGCACTTTTCAGTATTTTTAAATTTCAAATTTTATTTTACCTTTGACGTTTTATAAGCTATTTACGACTACTCTATCCTCTTTTTGTCTTCTACTGATGATAATTGAAGCAGATGAATCCTTGCAGGTTTATCTTCAATGAAATAAAAGTTAAAATTATAGTTCATTTCATGAAAAAGAAAAATTTTTCAAACTCCATATGATCTTAATTTTTTCCATAAATAGATTTGTTCGAGCTAAAGATAGCTGAGAAATATCTTAGATGCAACTTCTTTGAAAAAAGAGTGAGAGGAATCAACGAACTCAAGGACATTTATTACAAGGTCCAAAATCAATACTTGAAGAATAGGCAAGAGTTGGCTTACATGAGATGGCTTAACAATGAAAAGTACAGTAAATGGATCATAGAATAGAAGATCTTAGACTTCATCTTCATAGAGAATCCTCATGTTGAACTTATCAAAAGATCCTTTGAGATTCTCAGACTATTGGCAGCCGATGAAAGGTTCTTTTATAATCCATAGTTTATAATGGAGATTTTTTCTTTACCCCAGAGATTGTTGAAATGCTTTGGAGTTGCTGCAAAGACAAGCATGAAGATATAATCAGGGCTACCCTAGACCTAATTCAAGAACTCGCTATATTCCTGCCACTAGAAAGATTGCAGCATTTCTTTTAGAAGCTTCAAACTCTTAGAGAAAATGAGTATGATGAAAAATTCGTGAGTTTCCTGAGAAACTACACCCGCAATACAATGAAAAACATCCTAAAGAGGAGGGAGGATATTAACAGAAGTAGCACTATGGGAGGGCTAATGAATAGAGGAGGTAAAAAAGACACTAAAATTGATCCTTCTCAATACATAGATCTCCGTAAATTTTGGCTGATCATCTAAGACCAGAATAAGGTTTCATCCAAGATAAAAGAGCTTGCTCTGAACTCCTTGATAGACATACTTATGGAGTTCAATGACAAGGACTAAAAGTTGATGTTCATACAACTCTGCTTAGATAACATCAAGAAGGGAGAGACATTTTACAACTCCTTGATCTTCCTGAAGAGGATTCTGCAATCTTATCCTTTTGATGCATAGAACAGACTTAAATCTTCCTCGACTCCACAAGTGATTTCTGTCACTGCAATCCTCCAAGACATTTTCGCTAAGTTCGATCTCTTTGCCTTCATCTTCTAAAACACTGAGCTCTATTTGAACTATTATTATAAAATGAATTGAGAATCATCATATTTGGCTAGTGCGCAACAAATTTTGGAGATAAAAACCAAGCAAGGTGCTAACTTAGAAAAAGTTGGTTAATCCATCTTTAACGGACAAGTAACTCATGATGAATTCATTTGGGCCCTTTTCGACTTTATTGAATTTGTGTTGGTGAACTCCAAAGTTACTCTTAAGTTTGAAAATGTCGAAAAGCTTTTCAACTTGTTTGTGACGTCGGCAATCAGTGAAAATGAAACAGACATGTTCTTCCAACTCATCACAAAAGAAAACGAGAGAGGAAAATCCGCACTATCTAGATTTTTACTTGACGACAAGGTGAGAAAGGAAGTTTTCTAGAGGATCTTCTGTAATAATCAGTACTTGAATAGTGAAAAGATAAACTCTCAGAATAGCAATTCACATCATTTTTCTTCATCTGCTTCAAAAGACTCTTCCTTATTGTAAATGAGGAAGAGAAGTCACTCGAGAGACAAATTTCAAATCTTAATTATGTCAAAGGCTTGGAAACTTTATGGAGCATAGCTATACAGTGCTAGAATTAGGAAGTTAAGGACCTCTGCAAAGACTTCCTCGTTGATTTGTATCTAAGGATAAGAACAAGATCCGATTCTCAAAAGAAAAGCTCCATTGAAATCTTCCCTCAAAAGTGCATATGAATAAGCTTGATTAAACACACAACTTTTTATCAATAAATTAGCATTTAATCTTAATTGAGCTGAATTGCCTTAGGTTGATAAAGAACTTCATAAGCAGGTTTGATGGGGATCATATAGAAGAGGAAAACACGAATAATCTTGACCCAAGAGATTCAAAGTTGATAGCAGTGACTCTCCAGCCAGACAAAGTCACTTCCATAAGTCAATTTTTAATAAGTGGATAAAAGCTCTGGTAGCTTAAGAGGAAGATGGCTACTGCATTTAAGCTTAAGCTCAGTGAGTTTAAATCATCATCTAGAAATTATGATGAATTATAATTACAAGATTGATAACATCCATATTCAGAGAGAAAGCAGGCAATTATGCTTTTATTTGAGAGGGAGTTCCCCAGATATCTAATTTTAAAATCTACCAAAAATATTTGGATTACAAATTTTAGTTAATTGGTTATAGCGATGATTATCTGAACTAAGTTTATTGACCTTTTGAAAAATATTGAATGACCTATAAAGCCTCTTCTGACTAGTGAAATTATGCAACTACCTTAATTATATAATAAAAAGCAATAATCTTCAGATATGCTCTCGATTTCATAAAGAAGGCATTAGTTTCTCATCTATAGGTAATTTATGTAATTATTATGCCAGCAACTGGAAAGCAAGTGAGTCTATTAAAGTAAAGCCCTCCTACTTCTTTATGAATATATTCCTCAATAGTTGCTTAGACTTTGCAAATAATTCAATTTTAAATACGATAAAATGCATGTATATTTATCAGAAAGTCTATCCTCGAAGTTGATCATTAAAATCTTTTTTTATCTATTTCTCTCATTTTGCAATTCTAAAATAGAATATCAAAAGCTATTATTTTTAAGACTTTATATTGTTTATAAAAACTAAATTTAAAAAGGATTCAAATTAAAGTTTTAATTATAGAGATGATATTAAATGATGTAATAATTAAATTTCTTAGTATAATGAATCATATTTAGTTTATGATGAAAACGTGCTATTCTAGCTTAATCCATATTTGCAAAGAAGTTCTGTAGTGCATTCAAAGACATCGATGGACAGCCAATCGATCCTATGGTTCAAAAATCCTGATTATTGCATCTAATTTAATGGGTTGAGAATCTGATTGAAGGTAAGAAGAAACTATATCAATTCAAGCTCCTATATAAAAAGGGTTATATACACTAAATTATCACATATATTTATTTACACGAAGTTAAGAACAAGCACTCAATCAAGGAACACAGTTATAAGTTAAGTGACTACGGCCAAGAAACTCTTGCTAAAAAGGATCTTATTAAACTCCTAAATATCTATCATAAACCAATAATTTAACAGTAGAAGACTTGAATGAAGACTAGAGAGCTGTCTATGATAAGTAGATCCCAGAAAACATTAAAATGATATGCAAATTTGTGAATTAAATGTATCAACAGACTCTTGCAAATAGTGGAATGCAGAATGAGCAGAAAGCACTTTCTATTATAATTCCATTTGATAAATGAAAACTAAGATCAAGAATGCTTACGTCCTAATCTATGAGCGCGAGGAGATAATAGACATGGAGAAGTTAATCATTATATTGATGTCGATGAAAGAAGCAAGAAATAGCCTACAGATACGAATATGCAAATCTAGAAAATTCATAAGATCCTTTAAATGATAATAAATCCTTGAGAAAAACAAGAAGTTCTGGCTGAGCAAATTCATATTCAACAAAAGCTACATCGAATCGGTTTATAACATCTTCTTCAACATTCCTTATATTCTATTACCACCAGAGTTAATTTCTTTTGCTAATCTTGAAATTATGATGACTATGAGAATGCTAGAAACCATGATCTTCAAACAAAGTAAGGAGATTAGTTCGAGCAACTAAAGTTCCTCACTACTTTCTTCCTAACACAGTGATTAGAGCCAAGGAACGAAGAAAATAAATGCTTTCAAAGAGTTCTTAATTGACTGCCCCATACCAGATATGAAGAGATTCGTTGGAGGACTTATCAGCACAGCCATGCAGAAAGTTTATAGGCATGAGGAAGCACAAATCATCAATTACATCGCCTAGATGAATGCTAGTGTTATCGATTTCATAAATGAGTCTCAAGGGACTTCAATAAAGCATCATAGAAGCGTAAATATGGCTCAGCCAACCATTTTGATACCTCTTACGAAAAGAAGAAATGCATATTTCATATCTGAGAATTTATCAACTCATTAATCCACATGGCTGCCTCATAGCATGTGATTAACTTTTAGCTGATCTCAGGATAGCTTTACCAAGTCATGGCTCATTTCTCAGAACTTGGAGAGCAGGCAAGGCTTTACCTGCTGAAGAATAAGCAGCTAGCAAGATTCCTAGAGTTGATTTCCCAGAATGAAAAGCTCACCCCTCAAACTGTGGATAAGGTAAGAAATGAGTCACTACAGTAAATCCCCCTCTTCAAGATAGAAAAGGAGTTCTACATAGCCTAAAACCTTGAAAAAGCAGTCATTATATTGACGGTTAATGAGAAGAAGCTACTCCTTAAGGATTTAATTCCCTGGCAAACATTCGTTTCCTACATCATTTCCAAGCTTGCTAGAAAAGTATTTTTGCTCTATTTATGAAATTTGCGAGATCATGCATCTTTGTAAAATCTTAGGTCCCCAACCCTTACGCCTTAGACTCACTCGCTTTCATCCCCGACGATTTGGAGATGAGCTTGATAATAAACTTCAAGAACGAGTCGTGGTGGCGCATCAGCAGCTTTAACAAGATTTCTCGTAATGCAGTTGCAGATATGTTCGCCACATGTCATTCGATAATAAAGAGATGTCTCTGCAGCTGATTCAGCACTTGTTAGAATCCATCAATCGCGTGTCTTTCGACGGCTACAAAGTATTCGAGAGAGCCTTGGTAAAGCAGGTCATAATTAAGGACTAGTACTAGCTTGAAAGGACCAAAAAGATCTTGCAAGGCTTGCACGACATAATCAGAGCTAACACTTAGTAAACTAAATTTTCTCAACAAGAAAGGAGTAAACTTCTTATTTAAGGTTTATTATAAGGACGTAGATTCTTTGATAGAGATAATTGTGAAGATGGCTCACAGATCGTAATATGTAGTAGACTTGATGGGAAAATCCTCTAATCTCTACAAGCTGATAGAAATGTGGTCCAAGGAGTACCCCCACATTCCCCTAAACCAAAGCAAGGTGAAGATCTTCAAGCAGGGTCTGATCGGCAATAACGCCTTCAAGGGCAACTTGCAAGTAAACCAAAACTTCATAGAGAGGATGACAGCTTACACCAAAGAAAGGCTAGGCAGGCTTTAGGCTTTGGTCAGCAAGGAGATTACACCCGATGAGAATCAATACGATTCAGACGATGACATGTACGAGGCTAATCTACAAGAGAACTAGAAAGTTGATTACAGGTAAGCTAAAAAACACACTATCGCATGCTTATTTATCTCAGAATTTAATATTCTTAGGTTTCGCTAATCTTCCTTTTAGGGATCCTTTCACAAATGAATTCCTACATAAATGAGACAAACAACTTTGTTGTAATTATTAGATTCCAGACAGGAGTGGTTGAGATTAACTTGGATCAGATGGTAAGAGTAAGGAGAGAGGAGAGAATCTACCAATCCAACCATCAAGCCAATAAGCAGTGCCAGCCTCACACTTGGATCGAATGCGAAGCAGACAAGCTTGCACCCCGCGAACACTCTCTCGATTAGCGAGAAGAGAAGGTTCTAAAACTATTTCCTACAGTTGCTAAACGCCATGCTACAAGGAAATAAACTGTGTATAATCAATTATTATTCTAACTTATTGAAATTGAGACAACTGAAGAGGCATCGATATCATGGGTTGATCTAATAGCACAAGGCAATAAAAGTGTTCTTAAGTTAAAGTCTTGACCATGCAGGCCTCTATCTCTTTAATAATTATTTACATAAAACGCATATGGCTTATATAAGGTGAGGAAATGAAAGAATAGAAATGAGGATAATTAATTACTTCTTCTTAAGACTGGATTAATTTCACCAGTTATCTTGCTTTAAGGGATCTCCTGCGATAAATTATTAGTGCTGCTGAATTAGCTTAATACTCTCTAGTGTTAAAGATTTATAAATAATTCAAAAAATAAGAGGGACTCAGTTATTAACATTTGAACATCACACAAATGACATAGTTTATTTAAAATTTTTATTCAAAGGTTTATAAATTAAAGGACTATTAAATTTACTTATAAATAATTGTAAGGCCAATAAGTGAAGTAATAAGTTATATAAAATATCAATTACTTCAACTTACAATAATTTAAATGAAGAGTACATTAGCCCTTATCGCAGCACTATTGAGTGCAAGCGTACTAGCAGCAGGCCCTGGCAGCGGAGAAACTTTCTATGACGAGAGCACTAAAGTTGTCAAGCTCACCAATCAAAACTTCAAACAGCTGGTAGCAGATGACAAAGAAGGCATTTGGTTTGTGGAATTTATTCATTACTTATCATATTAACATAGTGTGTGAGTGATTTTATAAAGTAATTTTACGCGCCTTGGTGCGGCCATTGCAAACGCTTAAAAAGCACATGGATTGACCTTGCTAGATACCTCGAGGGTGAAAACATCAAGGTAGGCGCAGTTGACATGACCACCGATCGTGACGTGGGTGCCCCCTTCGCCATTAGAGGATTCCCCACTTTGAAACTCTTCGGCGGTGATAAGAGAAAGCCCCTGACCTACAACGGCAAGAGAGATCTAGCCAGTCTTACTGCCTATGCTATTGAGACTGCAGCAGAGCAGAGAAAGGGTATCGCTGAAGGTCTCTACGAGAGAAAGCCATGGAAGGAGGAGTCTACACATCTTAATCACCTATATCTTATATTAGAGAGTCCTCTAGCAATGAAGAGGAGCACAGAAAACTTAACGACTTTGAGATGCCAGATGTGAAGAAGATGAGCAAGAATTAGAGGAGCGACACCGTAAATTGGAGAAGGAAAACGAGAAGAGAAGAATGAGCGGTGAGGAGCCAGACAGGAAAAGAGCAGGTCGTGGCATTCCCCAGGAGGTCAAGAGAATCGACTCTGCCTTTTGGGACGAAACCGTTCTTAAGGGCGACAAAGACTGGATCATAGTCATTGCTAAGGATAGCGACAGAGAGACCATGAGAATTGGCTCAACCATCAGGAGAGAACTCAGCAGAATCCAAGAGAAAGTTAAGATAGGATAATTTAGAATCTAATTCATACTTACAAGAGTATTTGTGGATTCATCAATGCAGACGAGTAATAGGCTTTAGTTGATAGACTTGAGATCCAAGAAATGCCAGCAGTTAAGTACTTTGCAAAGAAAGAAGGTGGTCTTAAGGACTCAGATGCTCAAGATGCTAAAGTCAAGGGACAATTAATAATTGGCTTATTTTCAAGTTATGAATATAGGACTGGTATCTTTCATGCCAATCGTGAACAAGCTAGTCCAAGATGTTGAATCCCTAATTGAGAAGATCACAGACCAGAGAAGCTTCAACATAAAGTGCAAACCTAGAACTATCTGTATCATCTTCTAATGCTTTCATAAGATATTTTGATGTATATAAACATCTTCTACGTTCCAAAAGAACTTTCCACTGAGGAGAGAGAAGCATTAAAACTTCTCTCCAATTAGTTTTTAAGCCAAGTTGAAGGCTTTGCAAAGCCACGTGTCAAAGGCTGACGACATGACTTTGGCTTTCATGTGGACTACCTACGATCAGCAACCCAGTCTTCAAAACGCTATGAAGGTAACCACCTCTGATGCCATCCAGTTGGAGTGATCAGACCCTTCCAACGCAAGAAGGCCCTCATGGCCTCTTCCCTTGATTTGGATTCTGAAGATGCAATAATTCTCTTATTATAATGCATCAATTCTTCTCTTTAGATGGCAAAGTTGCACTCAAGAATTTCCTGAAGGACGTCATCGAGGCAGACTTCCCCTTCGACGACATCTCAGACGGCGAGAGACCTAGAATTGTAGACCTGGGAAGAGAAGAGAGGGAGGAGTCGTTCAGAAGAAGAAGACTCGACAGGGAACACAGAAGAATGGACTTTGAGGAAGAAGACATGATGATGCAAGATAGAATGCCTCCCAAAGTTTGACAAGGAGGACTATGACCAATACAGGGAGGATCCCTCAGGCCACAGAGAGAGGATGGAAAGACACAGAGAAGAACTTAGAAGAGACATCTAACGCCGCAGAGACCAAATGGAAGAGATGAGATAGGGCTATGCTGAACTTTGACAAGTCCACCTTCTAGTTCTCTACTATAAATCAATTTTAATGTGAAAATAGAAATTTTGTTTGCATTTAAAGTTTAAGATTTAAAAGGAGAAAATTTTTATGAGTCTTAAACTAAAATGCATAAAAACTCATCAGAAAAGTCAGATAAGATAAAAACTTCATAGTTTAAAAATAAAATTCTCTAAAAAGACATTTAATAAAGAATAACTAAGATAAAGATACAAGAAGATGATAAATAGACATTTTCAGAGTTTGAAGCAGTCTCTTCTTTTATCTATTCTATTTTGTGCCAAAATAATTTAACTTATCTCTATTTATAGAAGGAATGAAGGTGAAATATTTACAAGAACAAAACTTGTTAGGAAAATACAAATCATAGACTAATTATAGAGAAGTGAAGACTTAAGAATAGGAATAGTCTGGCTGCTAGAAAAGATAATTTTCGAGCCTGAAACTCTTCCTCTGTATTTATAAGGTGCATAATATAATGCGGGTTTCACATTTATCTCATTCATCTCTTGAGCGTTTGATACTTAGCAACATTTAGAGGCTTTTAAAAATAAAAAAGGTATTTTTGCTTTTGGGAATTTGTTACTGATATGGTATTGTATTACTGACTTTAATGAAGAGAAAGCAAAGTATGAGAGCTCCCTTGGTTGCTGAGTTAGTTACTGCCAGCCTGGGTTTTAGAGGCTGCTTCACCAAGGAATCAGGAATTAACCTCTTTCCCTGCTTATACGGAGAGATGTTAGCTATACTATAATGAATAAGTGACTTTTGATATTATAAGCTGTGGTTGTAGAAGTATTTGTTACAATAGTCGTTCCCATAGTGTTATGAGGACCCAGACCCATGGATATTCTCTCATCCATCACAGAAGATATCGGCTAATCTGGCAAGGGTGATGGACTGATATGGCTATTCACTACGCCTATGTTGCTGCCCTTCCTACTACCATAATTGAAGATTAGAGCCTGCTATTGATGAGAATTCAAGTCTGAGTTGTCAAGGGTCGAATGTAAGTTATCGATCAAATTTCCTAGCCTTAGCTCGTTACCTTGTGTTATGCAACCACTGATTGGAGAGTTCTTTCTAGAATTCTGTCTGCTCTCAACTTTCATTTAAAGCATCTAAAGTGGAGAGTGATTTGGAATGGTTGCTTGCTATTACAACTTAGACTTCTTTGATAAGATTGAGCCGTAGAAGCTGTTAGCCTTTAATCTCTGGTCTTCAGTCAATGAGCAAGCCTCTCTATGATCGATCGGCTGAACTTGTGGTCGATGCTGAGAGTAAGATGCTTTTCTACTGTGACCTGCAGTCTTTTCCTATTTAGGGCATTTATTCAAGACAACCATCTTCTACTCTTTGACCAAATCTGCTAGTGAATTTTAGTTGCTCTATTACTGTTCCTTTGTAAATGGTTACTTGAAGAATGTATGGCTATTTGGAGAGTAGTCTCCCCCGCTTATCATCATCTCCAGTTTTTTCTGCTCATTTTTACAAAGAATCCCCAAGTCATTTGCATTTTTCTAGTCTTCACTTTCATTCATTCCCCATCTCTCATGCAATCTAGGTCTCTGTCTTCTTCATTTTGCTACTTTAGGTCCTCATCAACATCTGTGAATTCAATCTCATAGTTTTTGGGTTGCTAATGGTTAGAGTGTTGCTCTCTCCCTCTATTTCTATGATTTTACCTCGTTTTACTATTGTTGCTATAAGCAGTTGACATGTTTTGGCTTGCAAGTAACCCCACAGCACCTGCAAATATTTTACTCTATGCCAGGCTAGCTGAGGTATGGTTACTCTAGGAGTGAGATTGACTATGAGATTAAGAGTGACTTTGAGAATTGGAATGAGACTAGGAATGGCTTTGACTGTTGGTGTGAGAGTAGTAGTTTCCAACACTCTAATTAGCTTGAGTTCTCGTTGTCTTACTAAGCTTCTTATCAAAGAAGTTACCCTCATTCAAGCGCTTCTATTGGATTTACTAAGCCTGTGGGATTGAATTCTTATGAGGATGGAATAAAGTGGAAGTTGGATGTTGAGAATTGGAGATTGCATTTTAAATTTCCACTTAATCAAAGGATGCATCCAAAGGAATTTCAGTTTAGGAATGCTAATGGAAGTTATCATCGTCTCTGTTGATGTAATTGAACTAGGCGATAGGATGTGTAGTTTGCTGCCTTTGAGATTTACTATTTATCCAACTGTTGATACTCTATAATAATCAAAAATATGAGCAATTATTTAAGTAGTACTTCCATTATTGCTAAGGATTGGAGATCCTTGCATAGGTGAAAGCATCTGGTACTGTTATTGATACGCTTTCTAAGGCTTCTTGCTTGAGCCTCTGTTATTAGACTCAATCAAGGGATTGTTGTAGTTTGAAGGAACAGAGGGCTGAGTTGGAAGTGGTGAATATCCAGCCGATCCACTCTAGTTGAAATAATTTTTCGAAGTATGCTGGCCTCTATTATTGAACCACCATACACTCTAATTGCCAGCTCGTCTGTGTTGCTTTCTCAAATTTTTTAGCTCTTCTTCCTTGTAAGTGAGTTGATTCTTGAGCCTAGATATCTAATCAAGAGTGCTGTGCTATTCCCCTAGACCAAGAGTATTTTCATGTTCTAAAGTCTTAGACATTAAGGGTCCACCTTAGATAGTGCCCTAGGTATTGAGATTGTTAGAGTTGTCATTGCCCATTATGAACTTAAATTGGGATTGATGGCCGATCGAACTATGCATCTCAAACTGATTAGACATTTTCCTATGATTCATTTTCTTCTGGGAAGTTGGAAGACCGTTTCCATATGACACAACTAATGAGGGATTGAAATCAATTCTACAAAATGAACAATTTAAATTGCTGTTCTCTTTGTTGGTTGAAGTGATGTTCGAAAGTATTCTCTTAAATGCAAGTGCGTTACTCTCCTTATCCTACCTCTCTTTCTTCAATTATCCTTCAGCATGACTCAATCTTATTCGAACTCTTTCAGTTGAATTTTTAGCTCCTCAATCTCAGAATCCTTAGACCCTACTGTTTACTTGAGCTAAAGATTCTCCTCTTTGAGTTTTTTGTTGCTCTGAGTCAAGTCGCTCAATCTTTAGATCATTTACTTTTCTTGAGCAAAGCTAGCAACTGCTTGCTTTAAAGTCAGCTGCATCTAAGATGATAGGACAGAAGTGGTTTAAATAGTATATACTCTATATAATAATAGCACATGGGAATTTAGAAGTGTTTTGTTGACTGATATCACTTAGTCCATTCATGTGAGACTTCATTTTAGGTTGATTGTCACAGTTGATATTCGCTGGATGGAAGGAGTTCAAAGAGTCAAATAAGAAAGCCTCCTCATCTAACTCACCTTGATTTCCCACATACTACTATCTACTCATGCTTTGTTCAAGCTCTAGATTCTTCATCACATACTAGAACTAGTTGGTTTGGATTCTTCCAGAGGAACTCTGCTAAGATTACTTATTCAGAGGCATCTCAAATTATAGCGAAAGAAATAGAATGAATTAATTGAGGTTGATTCTTGTTAGAACGGTTTGTGCTGAGAGTCATCTACTGCTTGGATCTCATGTCCTCTTTCATGTTTGAATTATAGGCAGACTCCATTTATTGATGGGAGGAAGTCTCTGACTGTTCCTCAATAGTGTATTAAACATATGGTAGAGGAAGCTTTTGCTTATTTCTTTGTCCTTAATTGAAAAACTGTGGGTGGCTCCCGCTCTGAGGAGCGATCATTTGAGCGACGTTTGAATTACATCCATACTTTTACTTTAGCATAATTTACTGCTACTGCCTAAGCAGATCGAATTCTTGACTTCTTGGCTCATCCTAGTTTTGATCATCCCACTAGCCACTAGAATCCTCTTTCAAATAGTCACTAACTTGCAATTTATCAGGTTATTCATCGTCTTCACAGTGATTTTATTGCGAGGAGCTAAAGATGTGGAAGTACTACCTATTCCCATCATGGGGTGGCAGTGTCTCATGCGAGTTTTAATTCGAGCTCATTTACTGCAGAACCATATTTGCGGAAGGGCTCTATACATACTGCCAGTTATTTTGAGATGCGTGGTTGTGTTACACATACTCATCTGAGTTTGACGTGTACTTGTAGTTGTTTTACTAATGCTGCTCTTCCTAGTAAACTTAACCTTCAGTATGATCTTCCTCGTCCTCCTCATAAGTTCTGTCTGGGTATGAATTTATTGCGTTCTGAGAATCATTAGTGAACTAAGGGATCAGATCAAAGCACTGAGAGTCGTCCCTCAAAGCTTGGTTTGGTATCTATTGACCTGAGAAACTGTTCTCGTATTGCTAGTTGAGATTATTCTACAGAGCTTGAATATTAAGCTCATCGCTCTCTGATCCACAGCCAAAGTTATTGCTGTATTCCAACTAATCTAGAGTAGAGTTATTGAACTAGGGATTTCTCAGCTTCCCTCCTTCATTATCACTGAGGTCATTGTTGGAGGTGTTAAACCTATTTTTAGTACGCTCTAAGAGACTAGATTAGTCTGCATATCTATTTTAAATAGAGTTGTGAATAACACTGGAGCTCTTATTGTTAGAAGAGCTTAAGCACTCCCTTCTTCCATCATAGACTTGAGAATTCTCAGCAGCAGTAGGGTTCGTTCCTCTCTAGAATTCTTTAGCTTGCTTTTGCTGTTGCTAATTTTCTTCATCTTCATCATCGAATTCATTATGAGGGCTTCCTCCATATCTATATTGACTTGGCTTGTTTTAGGACACTTTTATGCAGGTACTGGGGGCACTAGTCTTTTGAGATGAAGTCCCTCCTCCTCTTAAGGCACTTTGCCTCCTTACAACACTAGTATTCATGATAACTGACTAATTATTGGCATTGGAGTTATTGGAAGCGTAGCCATGAGAATCAGCAGCAGATGCACTTTGGTACTATTCTTAAGAGTCCCCTTTTTAGAAGGTATCTTTGTGTGCGTGATGCTTGAACTCTCTTGAATCTTCCTCATTTTGAATTGCGATTTGTTCAAATTATTACTGATTTTCGTATTAGAATGAAAGCTTGGAGCTGCTCTCCTGACTCTTAATGAAATCGTAGTCATTTGAAAAGGAGAAAATGATAGTGATCTATATGGGAAAATTTGAAGTTGCTCTCTTGATATTATCGTGCTCTTGAGAGAAGAGAAGCATCTTCATCGTCTCAGAGCTAAACTTGCCTTTTGAAGTGTCTATGGTGCTACTCATTGGAAATCAAAATACTCATAAGATTATCAATTACAGAAATGCTGTTGTCTGAAAGAGAACGTTTGAAGCCTAAATCAGAGCGTTCTCACTCAGCTATGAAGCAGACTCGACACTCTTAGTGTGGTAGCTGCCTATTTAAGCAGTGTTTACTTATCCGCTACTTGGTAATCTCTTGAGCTTAGCACCTATCAGTTTTATCACAGGCACATTTTGATCTTCCTGTGTGTTGGTAGACAGCTAGTTTTACAAGTTAAGTGAGGTTTAAGCAGTTGATGCTGCACCCGAAGATTGATTTGAAGAGAAATTCTGTGCACTTGAAATTGATTAGCCAGCTGAGCTCTGAGAGAATTAGGGGTTAGAGATCGAGCTTGATTGGGAGATTGATTGTTGCTTGAGAAGCAGGGGTGACTGATTCTTAAAACCATTTGCACTTGCTTAGTCTTTGTTAGTTGAGGAATTAGTTTTGAGAATGAGAGTTTTAGATTGAATTGCTCTCTCTTATGAAATTGAGGGCTCATGTGTATTTGATTTATTAATTTGAAGGTTTTCCTTGCTTTTTTGAGTTTGCGTTCCGCCCTTTGACACCACATTCAGCTTTGGGGCTGGGAACTGAGCTGAAGAGGCGTGCCTAGAGTGCGCTGATGAGGAGATGACAGAGGATAGATTGGTGTACCTCTTGGTAGCGTCTTTTAGAGTGAGGGTGCTCACACCCTTTGCTTAAGAACTTGCAGCACTCATCTTTCTTAAAATATTTTCTCAAATTTAATTTCACCTGACTTAACGAATTCATATTCGATGAATGATAGAGAGGAAGTAGTCTTAATCATTTATAGGATAGGGATTTAAGGAAATCAAAGCTTGATAATTTAATAGAGATACAAAATTTTCTGACTCCACTTTTCTGATGAAAGTCTTCAAGATAATGTTGTCAAATACTTCTGCAGCCACACCTCCTCTGGGATTCTAAGAAAATAATCTTATCAATAAGGCAACTACTTACTTTTTGGCCCATTCTGGGGCAGGGAGACTCAACTTAGACATTGTGTTTTTAATTCTCGCTACCTGATCTATAAACAAGAGTCAATCAAAGAATACTTGGAAGAGAATTCGATTTACCTTCACTCATTGGCTTTGCAGCTTCTTCCTTGCGCTTTTCTATTGCTCTCTAGTTTTAGAGTCTCTCCTCATCTATCTCATCCCAACTCTTGAAATCAAAGCTCTCAGCTGGTTGTGCCTATGGTGCACTAGTAGTTTTCTAGTTTAGAGGCTGACCTTGAAAAGCGTCAAAGCTCTGTTGGAATATATCTGTGGAGCCTTTGAAATTTTCTAGCTTGGACTCTTCAATCTCTTAGTCGTCATCTTCACTTTGGCCCTAAACTTCAAAGTCAAAAGGCGCAGCTGGAGTTTCTAAGGAGGGGGCTTGATTCTGAGCATCAGTCAAATCCTCATTAAAGTCGTCGTCTTCCTAGTCACTTTCAATCGCTTGGTAACCCTGCCCGTTCAAATCACTTGCTTGCACATTTTCAAATTCGTCATTATCTTCTTCTCCCTCGCTTTGTTCATTTGATAAAATGATTTGAACAAAAACTATGAAAGAAATTTGATGAAGGGGAATCAGAGTCAGAGTCTTGCTTTACAGGTTGCTGGTATTCATTAGTTTAAGGAGTTGACTAATTCACTTCTTAGTTTTGTTGTTCAATTTGACTCTGCCCATTTGTATTGGCTAACCCTGATGCTTCTGACTGTATAGGTTACATCATGTCGTCTGTGTGATCCAGCACATACTAAAGTCCTTTGAAGTCATTAGGATCTCCTTTGATGTTTGCATTTATACACTCTCATAAATAGGTTTCGTTTATAATATTTAACTCCAGGTATTCTTGCTCAAGCATGTTCAGTCTTAAGTTTGCGATCTCCTCCCAGTTACCTGGCACAAATGGAGATGCAACTGACTAGGAACTGCTGCCAGTCTCTTGCTGTTGATTAGATTTCGCGCTAGAATTTTTCATTTTGATTTATATATTGTTTCTCAAGTCCAGAAAGTTCGTACTCAAGAGTATGATCTTTAGGATTCTACTCTGTGTGGTGAAGCGATTTAATATGAAATCAGAAATATCTAAACCAGAGGGAATGAATTCATTATAGCCTGCACAGAATTCCAAAGCTCGTTAAGCACTTATTAACTTTTTCTCCATTCAATATACTCACTAATAGAGCTTGTGAATTCTCTTTGAGGCAAGTAGAAGTCATCCCAAGATCTTTGATTCTGATTTAAGTTTTCCTTTGAGTGCTCACTGGTTCTTCTTTTTGAGCACCTTGAGTCTAGGGTCCTCCATGAGCTTCTGATCCAGCTCCTCGAACTTCTTAAGGGAGTTTCTGTAATGCTGAGAAGCTCTCTCCGTGAGGATTTCGATTCTAAAGTTGGCCTTCGACACCTCCTTCTCGTACTTGGCCTCGTCCTCAGCCGTGATCTGGTCTCCCTTGCGCTTAAGATTAGGCGTAGGCGTTCTCCAAGTTCTTCTGCTCTTCTTCAAGGCGGCGTTGGATGATCTCAGCACGCGTCAGCAGTCTTTCCTTCAGGTTGCGGAGGGCCTCGTTCTTGACATTGATGGCCGCCTCCTCGTCCAACTCTGAATTCTCAAGGGAAAGCTTCTTAGAATAGGGAGGAGGTAGTCCTTCTCCTGCTCCTTCTCGTTCTCCTCCTCGTCCTTCTTCTTGCCCTGCTTCATCTTGTCTCTCGCCTTGTCATAAACAGTAGGTTTTAAAAGAAAGGTGTTATAAACATAATTTAAGATATTTAGATGCTCTTCTCGAGCACTTTGGTGAAGATGTCATCCTGGTTGGGCTGCGATCTCAGCTGCTGGATGGTGCGCTCTCCTTCGTGTCGCCACTGAGATTCAGACTGAGCGTTCTTCTCGTACTCCTTGATCTGCTCGTGGCAGCGTCTCTCCATCTCAATGATCTTCTTGTTCACCTGCTGCTGCTTGTTCTCCTCGGTGTTCTTCTCGTTCATGTCTCCCAACTTAGCCTCTCCGATAAGGGCAGCTCTCTCAAACTGCTCAGAGTGAGAGGTGATCTTGCCGTCTCTGAAGTGGTAGTAGATGAAGACCTTGCCCTTCTCAAGGTTGAACTCAGTGCGGCGGATCTGCTGCTCTGCAGGTAATTCTAAGTCCATGGAAAACTTCTGAGCCATCTTAGGATGACTGAGAAGCCCTTGTTGTGGGAGTTGCAGTGGTTGTCCTGGATGGTGAGGTTGTGCTTCTCGGGGATCTTGGCAGGGTTGAAAGTAACGCTTCTATAGACGAGTCTGTCCTCTCTGTTCTTGTAGCGTTCGAAGGTCTTCCTGCCGATCTGCTCCTCTCTGTAGATGAGGCCGTCCTTGTTACGATGGTGGTAGAAGTAGATCTTCCTCACTCTGCCGTCGATCTGGACTAGCTTCTTCCAGTAGTGAGAGCGTTCGCTGCTCTCGTAGTGCTCCACTAGCTTGAAGTGGTAGGGGAAGCGTCTGCGCATTATGAGCTTGTCTCTCCTGTTCTTGTAGTAGCTCCTGATCTCCTTAGTGATGAGGCGCTTGTAGTCCTCGAAGATGGTGATGCGCTTAACCAGTCCGTCAACTTACGAGCACTCAGCGTAGAAGTCCACCTTCACCTTCTTGTAGAAGACTGTCTTCTCTCCGTTAGGACACAAGTCCAAGAACTTGTCTCTATTCACGAACAACTTACAATACACTCAAAGATAAAGGACTTATAATGATATGCTATAGGGGACCAAGAAGGAGGCATGTCCAGCACGTCTTCATCCTTGCCCATGTTGTTGTCGTCCTCATCTTCCTCATCATCGTCTCCACCTTCTCCGTTCTCATCATCTCCATCTCCTTTCTTCTTGTCACCTTGTTGGATCATGACATACTCCCACTCGCCAGTCTGGTCGTCTTGGAAGTCGAAGTTGATCTCGTGGAGTTCTCTGGAAGGGTCTAGGTTGATCCAGAAGTTGCGGTGGTTGAAGATGCTCTCCACTGAGTAGTAGGGGGAGTTGTGGATGTCGTATCTACGTCCAGTGGTAGGCTCGATGAAGAAGGTCTCTGAGAGTTCACGGTTGCCCTTCTGCATGAGCACCCAGCAGTGCAGTCTGCTCTGGCCGTATTCGTCTTCCTTCTCGAAGTCGGGCTGGTCATCGTCAATAGTCACAGCCTTGATGCGGGCTTCCTCCTCATCAGCTTCTCTCTTCTTACGGACCTCCTCATCAAACTCAGAAGATGAGGCCTTTCTTTAAACTAGTAATGTTAATGGCACATTTCTTGGTGACTTGGAAGTCTTCAATGGGGGTGATGAGGGAAGCCTTCTTCTCACTCATTTGCTCCTCGTCTCTGTCCACCTCAGGGTCGTCATGGTCTTCGTTGTCAGGCATATCAATGGGGAAGGGACACTCCATCAGGGCTTCATCCTTTGTAGTGATCTCCCTTGGAGCAGTTCCATACACGCAGTAGGCGTCATACCCACAACCAATCACACACATTAATTTAATGCAATCAGGAGAGAGCAGAGCACGATGGCCATATCAAAGGAGTCTCCAGCCTACCACTGAAGCACGTTAGCAGGGGAGGGGATGATCTTAGGCAGCTTATTGGGAAACTGAAGCTCTTCGTACTCTATGAAATCAGACACGAACTTAGAGCACTTGTCCCACTCGTAGAGTTTAATTAAGCAGATATAAAATGCTCTATTGAAAGAGTTCAGTGTAGGGGAGCTTGGTAGGTCTAAGGGTGGTGCAAATGAACTTGCGTTTGCCGCACTCGTTTCTAGGGGCGAGTAGGAGTTTGCGATGAGGGTCGTAAATGACCTTGAACTGGCGCTTATACTCGAGCACGTGCTCCAACACCAATTCCTCCTTTGAAGAGTTCTCGAAGTATGATCTAGGAGGCTCCTAATACTATAACACGAATTAGAATATGCAAAGATATAAAAAAGAGAGAGAGAGAGAGAGAGGGATGAACTCTAACTTTGAATTCATAACTGCTCTATTTAATGAAGAGATGATAGATTTCTTGTGAAAAGAATCTTTGGAGTTTCACTTCAGAAGTTTCCAGAGAGCGCCTTCTTTGAATCTATAGTTCAACTTACAGCAAAAGAGTGACATCTAATGGTCTTAGCAGAGATCTGGTCGTCCAGGGCGTCTGGAAGGTCCAGGGGCTTGAAATCTTCGTCCATAGATTCTAAGAAAGAGACTTCCTCTTTATTCAAATTATATTTAATTTAATATTATAAAAACAGACAGTCAAGTTACTTAAAACATTAAAGATCAATCTTAATTGGAAAAACTGTTATTATATTAGGAAAAAATAAATTAGTTGTCGAAATAACTCTCGCTTAGATAAGTTGCAGGTTCATAGAGGGGGGCCCATAGGGTGATTATGATAAGGGTCATAGCCAACAAGAGCATATTTGGAGATGTCGTTCTCATTTTTATCTATCTTGCATTTGTAGGAGAGCCTGAAGGGACACTCACCCTCATAAACGAACTCATTTATCGAACTTATTTGAGCCATCTGATTTTAGCTTCTATAATCTGCTCCACTCCCCTCCAATTTTAACTATCCTTGGCTCTATTTAGAGTCCTCGTTGTGGGATTACTGAGCAAGACCTAGTCCATCTTGCTAACCAGGCTAACACTCAGGTTTTATTAGCTACCTTCAATTCCTGTCAAATGAGAATTCATACTTATGCCATTTCCGTCCAACGACAGAGGCATCTGTGATTCATCACCTTCATGTGCGTTTGAAGAAGAATTACCGATACTTTCTTTTTCGATACTCACAGTAGAACCTCAATACTCTACTGCTTCCCTTTACTACATGTGACCCTCTCAACTGTGGAAAGAATCCAAGTTGAGCTCCTAAATGCTTCACTTTCAGGTTCACTTACTGTTGTGTGCCTTCAGAGAAATCGAACCTCTCAAAGAAGCGTGGAGTCAGATACAGTTTGGAGCCTATTTCTTCCCTCTTTGCAGTAGAGTATCTAGCATCATTTTAAATGTTGGCAAGCTGCTGAGCTGCTTTTTCATCATAGGCGTTCTCTTCAAAGCATTCAACTTCATAGTTCTGTCTCGACTTGGTCTTCAATTGAGTAAGACCTATGAATATAGTGTTCACATAATCCAAGTCATCTAACTTCTAAGTGTATCTGAGTGGCTCCTCTATCATTTTATAGATAACTTGGTCTAACTGTGCAAAACTCATTTGGTCAGAGATGATGGAGTCTGGCAGGAATCTTCTACCCATTTCTTGCGGTGTCATAGGCTCTGGCACTATATATTGCTTATATATGATGTTTGTTTTGCTCAGGCAAGATACATTTTCCTCTTTAGCGATGTTAACTTCGTCATCCAAGTCGATTACTTCTTACTAATTATCAGCCGACACTTGTCTATATTGTGAATCTTTCAAAGATTGCTCATGTCCTTTTTTGTTTAGAGCTATGGTGCTCATCTTTGCAGCGTCTTGTTAAGAGATCTCACACAGATCAAGTTCCTCCTCTTCCTCTTCATTTTACTAAGCTCTCTATTCTTCCTCTTCTTGTTTTTACTTCCTGAGGCTTCTGTTCCTGCTCTCATCTCCATTATCAATAAGCAAGCCACAGCTTTACTGACTCAAGTTTGAGTTCTGATCACCTTCAACTTGCATTTACATGTCGCCCTCATCAGCTCTTTCTTAAATTCCTCCTCCGAGCACTGAAATCGCATAGTGAGACTGTTCATTAAGTAGCTAGTGATTCATTTCAGAGTAAGGAATCTAGATTACTCCAAGCTCGGGATTGAATTCTCCCAGTTTATCATTCCTCAGCTATTACTGATGAAGGGTCTGGACGTTCTGCAAATGATGCTCAAAGCTAGAGACTAGCGGTTAAAGTGCTGGATTAATGATAGTTGTACCTCCCTTATTCTTCTTCTAGTTGCTCACTTCCTGATTCAAAATTTATCCAGCCACCCCCTTAAGCATGAAGCCTCTATTGCATCCTAACGAATTCAACTCTCTCCTACTGCCTTTGTTGAATCTTCTAAGTCTACTGCTCTTACAAGTTCTAGAGATACTGAAACTGCATCTAGATCATAGCTTGATGTTTCTAAGTGGTCTTGTTGTCTATATCATCCATAATTGATTAGAGATAAGGCAAGTACTGTCGGTCTGAGAACTTTTCCTGAGTTTCATAGCAGTCGAACTCTCTCAAATTCTTGATGAGACTCATTGTATTTCTAATCTCCTTATCACAATCTTGATAGAGCTTTAACTTTTGCCCTTGAGTCAGCTTGTGTGAGCTCTTTCTATGTTTTTACTCTGACTAGAGACTAAGGGAAGAGAACTGGTTCGACATTGCTTCAGTTGTCTGAAGATACTTCTGAAACTCGTTTAAGTAGTTACGCTTTAACTCATCGAAGGTAGTTTCATTGGGATCATGAGCCTGCACTAGAGCAGAAGCTGCGACGTTTATATTGTACATCTGTTGCGGGAAGAGAGAGTTAGATTACAAACTTTTGTTTATCTAAAGACAGGGAATCTACTGTTGAGCTTTTATTGGCTGGTAACATTTGGATTAGCTTTGTTTGCAGGCTGCTATTTTTGGCTTGGCTTAAGATTTAATGTGGGAATGGTAGTTGAGTTTTGAACTTTTTGTGGCTATGATGCTTATCTAGTGACAGGTATGTTTAATACTTGAGGCTGCTGAATTTGTAGAGTTTAAGTAGTTGTTATTCGTACCAGCTTAATTAGGCACTAGTGCAGGCTTAGAGACTTGTATTCGGGTGGTAGGGATACTGAGAGTTGGTACTGTCTAGTCAGATGCCTTTCTGTACTTCCTTTTTTGATCTTGCACAAGTGGATTGATATTCTGGCTAGCCTTGAGGCTTGATATTGAGATGAGTGGGACGTTAGTTTAAATGGGAGGCTGGTATGAGGGTGGAGAGGTAATCATCTGCCCCAAGTACTATTGCTGCTGTTATGGAGGAGGTTGAGCATAATAGTTTTAGAAGTCCATCATTGAAGGAATGGGTTGCTGATATGGCGAAGAGAACTGCTAATAGGCTGGTGGTATGGCTTAGTTGGGGGTCAGATAGTTGGAGAGAGCAGGCATTTGATAGCTGCCTGGGAAAATAGGGTTGCCTCCAAAATGTGGGATCGACGCCTGAAACTGCAATGAGTGCTACAGGAATTGCTACTGTTGCTGCAGTTGTTGCTTTTAGAGTTCTAGTTGCTGCTATTGAAGCTGCCTGCGAGTCTAGATGGGTTGTTACATTCTAAATCTATTTGAAACTGAAATAGGGGTGAGTGGACGTAAACTAGTTTTCTTAAAATTAATTATAAGTCTTTAAATGCAATCAAATATTTAATCTAAGTATGGTGAGGTTTTAAATCTTTCTTAGACTTATTAACTTTAAATTCAATTATATGCAAGATCAGAGAGAGCTTATTATTATTTTAAATATTAAACTTCCTCTTGCGCATTCTAATTTACGGGGTTTATAATACTAGAGACCAATCTTTGATTAACAAACTTGTATCTTATTTAATTTCTCTCTCTTCAAATGAAATCTAACTTTTCGGAGGGATTCAGCTTAGAGAGTGAGTGAGAAAGTTATAATAAATTAATAATTATAATAAGGAAAGATGAGTGGCTGGCACTCTGGCGACAAGTACATCGAGGAAAACACTGGCTATGCCGATTTCCCCGCAGTCAATAACATTACCGTCTACGGTCAACTTCCCTCCGACCAAGTCCCCTCCCCCAGTAAGTTAATTCCATATTAGGAAAAGAGATGAGAGCCTTGAACAATTGGAAATCTCTAATCATCTTTCTTTCCAATTAATATTTTTGATGATGATAAGTGATTAATCAATCTGGATAATGACCTATCCTATCACTATCCTATTCTTTGAGCAATTTGCTATAATTCATTTCAATTTTTGACTTTGGATCTAACCTTTCTATTAGCCCGTTCTCGCAACTTGATTGAGGCGCACATGAAGAGTCTTAGACTGTTCCGCAAGTGGTGCCGCTACATGCCTATGATCGTGTCTTGGATGGCTTTGCACAAGTACACCACCCCCGAGCAGGGCAAGCAGCAGATGGCTTCCTACTTCCGCCACTTCAACCGCGTCAGAGACCCAGAGCAGATCGACAACTTCGTCAGAATTGGCTATGAGAGACTCTACAACATCCAGTAGATCGATATCATCGGACAGCCACTGCTCGACTTCATAGCTCCTCAGCACAGAGAGAACATCTCCAGAGCTCAGGGCTTCTCATACTTGGAGGATAAGAAGAAGGAGGGAAAAACTGACTTCCTTAACGACTTCCTCAAGAGCAAGAAGAGACCTCAGTGGTGAATACCAACAGCCCAATAATCTATGGAAGTTTCATAGATAGGGCGTGCGATAAGAAGAACGCTTATTCATTCAATCTGCATTCGCAATATTATTTAACTTTATTTAAACTTACACATTCAACTTTGATTATCATGATGAATAAAGAAGGATTGAAAAATGAGAGTGGGTAAGATTTTTAAATAATTAGGAAATAAGAGTTCATGAATATCATCACTCTTAATCCTCCTCCATTACTTATATTTGCTAGCGTTGATTCTTATCTTGCATGTATTGCTCCCTCTACTTAGCTGTGGTCTTTTACAGGTAGTTGAGTTTCCAAGATTGAGGTTTGAAGTTCTATCTCTGGTGGTAGAATTCTATGATGTCTCTCACTGGGTGGTTGTGAAATTCATCGTAGTCACCCAGTGTGAAGTAAAGTGAGTCCTTGTTCTGCCTATAGCGCACGTAGAAGGAGCACGCCTGCCTGTTCACCATTGTCTCCTAGTACTGCTTATGCCTGTAGGAACACACGAACGAGAAAGCCACCTTGTGTGGCTTCAGATGATCCATAAGTACACTACACGAAAGCTAAAAAGCATAAATATGAAACTTACTTTCCAAGTCTGCAAGGGAAGCCATTCCTTTCGCTCGTTTCTCTTACTCTAATCAACAACTCTCTCTTATTCTAGCAGGCGAAGTCAAACTCATCAATCGATCCTTTCATCTTAAACGCCCCGAAATTCTCGTACTGGAACTTCTCTTCAGGAGTGAGAGTCTTGTGTTTGGTCTCTGATATGCTCAAGCTTTGCCAGTTGTTGAACCCATAGCGGAAATAAGATGGCTGCTCTACCTCAGTTTTTGTCGTAGTAACAGTTGACTACTGCGACCTTATCTCTTCCTTGAGCTTTTAATAACTTAGGACTGGAACGTCATCAAGTGTGTTTTCAGTTTTAAAGGGAAGATTTTGAACTTGCTTTAAGAATCTTATCTATGGATAATTAGTGGATTGAGTAGGTTGCTGCTGCGAATTTGCCTGTTTAACAACTGAGGAATCCTATTATTCTTATCTGCTTTCTTATTTTCTGTTTCCTTTAACTTCTGTGTACGCTTGGTGGAGGGGGTTGAGAGTGGACTTTGAAGGATCAAATGGGTTAAACTTAATCAAGGGCTCAATTCTTGGAGGCTTTGAAATGGTAGGAGGTTATTGCAAATGTGACTCCTCCTCTATCTTAACTAGATCCTTTATTTACTACAACAACTACAACTACTATTCAGCTGTTACTCTTGTTATGCTGAAAATTTGAGTTGGTCTATTATTAGTCTTTTATTCTACATCTTCCATTTAACCAATTGGAAGAGATGTATTTTTTTCATTTACTGAATTCAATTTCTCGTTTTATTAGTTTGAATTTCTAAAAGGAGTAAACTCTTAACTGCTGGTATGAGATTAGGAGATTTGCTTTTCTTTCTCAATTAATTTATCTCCTATTTGATCCTAGTCATTTTTTATTTATTAAGATGTACTTTTGCCTCTATCATCAAAGTTTGAAAAGTCTAAATTCAAAGTAGAGTCCATTCACTAAAATTATAATTTTGATAAACTCTCTCCAAACTTTGAAGGTTTCAAGCCTTGTCTATTTATATTATCATGAATATTCTCATCAAAAATACTTCGAATATACAAAAATTCGAACTTTAAAATATAATTCTATCTTCCTTCATTTGAAAAGTTGTATTATTGGATAGTGGATCTTTTACAATTTATTATAAGGGTCAGCTCACTTGATAATTCTTACTGTTGGTGTTTTGCTAACCTAATGTCTGTGATGAAGATCCGGTATTGTTGCCTCCTGCAACTCCCGTACTTGCCAAACTGCCAGTTGCTCTTCCCCAAAATAGTCTGCCTCCTCTAGAAGGGCTCATAAGTTCAAGATCGTGGTGCGCATTATTCTAATTCACTCTCGCCATTCTCCTTCTGATATTATGATTCTAGATAGATCTCCTCAGCGTCTCCCTCTTCTCCCTTAACTCATCAGAAAATATAAGAGTAAACTAGCAATTATAAACTGCTGATTGATCTTGGCTGTCTCTTCGATATTTACTCTGATAGACTCTGAAGTCCAAATCTAAGTAGGTCGCCTGTCTAAGTTCTCCTACTCCTGCCTACATAGAGGACAGCTAGACTTTTCCTTGAACCAGCTCACTAGACACTCATGGTGATAGATGTGGTCCTCGTTGCACTTCAATTGCACCACTTGATCTTCAAGCTTAATCTCATCCAGGCAGATAATGCATTGCATGCTTCCTTGAGAATGAGAGATGGTCGTAATTTAAGACTCGTCTAACTTAATTTCTTCAGGGCTTGTCTATATAGGTACACGCCCTCCAAAAGCAAATTGTGCCTCAGAATCTCCTTCATTATCCCCTTGTGTGTGGATGAAGCTATTTGAACTCATGAAGTTATTGAATCTTAGACTACACTCTAAAATCTAAGCTAAAATTATGATCTAGACTTGCTTAGGATGATCTGTTTTGAGTTTCAAGCACATAAAATACCTTTCTTTTATTCAAAATTAAAGTATATCATAGTTAGACTGAGTGAGTTGCTGAAATCGAGATGAAGACTGCCTCTTTCTCTAAGAGGATTAGAGGCAACATTTTAAGCCCTATTCAGTCCATGGTTGGATTGAAATTGATTCTGTAAGGCATCTTGACTGACCACTGAGCTATAATTATCTGCATAACTTTAGCCCTGTCCCTGCCCTTATAGTCTAGGCTAGTCTACTTCGAAGTTTTACAAGTTCACCACTTCATCCTCGACAGTCTCGATGTCGAAGCTTGGAGGCAGAGTATTGAATACTCTCGAGGAGCTTTGTGGGAGCTCTATGCTTTCGTCTGCTCTTCTAGTTCGCTTTGTCGTGTCATCATTCTCCTCACTCATCATTCCACCCAACTTTCCTTGATTTTCTTCTTCGCCGAATTCGAAAGGGTTCGAAGATTGCTTCTCCACTTTAAGTTCTTAATTCACTGAGGGCTCCGAGGTAAAGCTGTAGTAAAGAGGTTTCTTGCTATTTTTGCCAGAACTTCCATTAGAATTGTTGGTAGTCCTTGTCTTGAGTCTATTTGATATTCCTGCTGTCTTACTCTCTTTACCTTTCTTATGTCTTACTTTTAAACTTTCTCATAAATATAGCAATCCTCATTAGCAAAGTTAACGTGTATCTTTCTTGTTGGAGATTGGAAGAAAGTATATTTAGTTTAATCATACCAGCCGCCCTCTCTTTCAAACTGGCACTCTTGCCCTTCTTTGGAGTTTTGTCTTTTTGTATTTGCAGGAGCTGCGCGAATGTAATCTTGGCCTTATCAGCTTCTTTATTAACATTTAATACACACATTGATACTGCATTGTTGAAGATAAACTTTCTTTGACTAGTTTTTGACGCTTGAGTATATCTTAATGCATCTGGAGTTGCTCGATCTCAGTCATGAGTTACTCATTCTAAATATTGTTGACGAAGCTTTGCATCTGCAAGTCAAAAACTTCCTATTGATCACGGGCTAGATCCCGCTATCGCTTCAACTCCTCCGGACTAAAGAACAAGCTAAACTTTACATGCAAGGGGATAGAGAATTATTTAGGTAAAGTTGTTCATTATTAATGACTTACCAAAAGCAATTTAAGAGGATGATCATCGCAAAGAGTTCAAAGAGCATGGAGGAGTAGTTCAGAAGATAGAAAGTGGACTGGGCTATTATAAACGAAAGACTTCTATTCGACTAGAAATTTAGGAAGAAGCTAGAGTTAATATGACCCTTTTCTACTTTAACCTCGAGAGTTTAATTGCTTGAGCTGTTCCCTCTATAGAAAAGTTAACAATGAGAGATGAATACTACTTACAGTTAAGTTAAAGACCCATTCTCACCTTCCTTATTCGGAGAGAAGCTAGGCAAGGAACTATTATTGTTGTTATGGTGGGCTGCGAAAGAACTTAACTCTTGCTGATCACCTTAAGAGTAGTATTTGGTGTAGAGCGATATGAAAAATGTGAGGAATAAAAGCACTGAGAGGTGCACTACGAATATTATAGTGGACTTTTTCCAAACCTTCATAAATTTAATTAATTCATTAATCACCGCACATAATAAGTATTCATATAGAGGAGGGAGTTTTCCATTTTTTCGTTGAAGCAGGCACGCCTGAAGTAGATTTAGTAGTTAGTCTTCATGCCTAGTAAGAGTCCGAGGTAAATCTGAGCCACAGCCATCCCACCCAAGTACACCAAAATCAAGAATTTGAAAGCCAGAGGGATTTGAACTTCTGAGGCAGTAAAGTCAAATAATTTATTTGCTCTAAACAAATGAAGTTTCACTATATGTCAAGTCTGTGAAAATGATAGAAAAGCATTATGGGTATGGTCAGGAAGGCCACTACTATGCTCAAGACGATATGAATCATCAGGAATAAATTGGTGATGAGTACTTTCATTTTCCTTTGCTACAACAATCTCCACTTTTTATAATTTAAATTATGAACACAAAATGAGATTGAAGGACAGCTTTTTTACTCAATTCTCTGTATTTGCTCGATTCCATAGCTCTCTGGTCAAAAATTTAAGAGTAAAGAGAACAAAGATAAGTTATTGATATCTACACTTTTAGCTCTCCCTCTTCTTCTTTTTACTTAGGATATGTTTTGGGGGTGTTGGAGTTATTAAAAAAGATGTTGATTCTGTGATGATATATTATGATGATGATAATTTGTTATTAACAAGTTCCCTATAATTATAATAATTATTCTTCTTCTTACCAACACATTACATTAAAACTATCCCTATAATACAATAAGAGAGAAATAAAATGAATGATGATATACCAATATTTGTCTTTAAATCACTATGTTATGAATTCGCATTTAGGGATACCAAGAATGGCTCAGCGGCAGAAAGTTAACGGACAGAACGGCGGTAATAAGAAACTATTCAACAACTTCCTAGAGTCACTTGAGCTAGGTAACAACTAAATCACACACGTCAACATGCGGGGCTCAAACGCAAGGGGCAAGCAACGCAACTAACAACTCCTCAACAGCATAAAGTACGAGGAGCTTGCTAAGAGCAGCCAGCTAAATCCATTCGCAAAGATGCTCGATGAGTCAAGCAAAGCAGGAAGAAACATAGTCAACCGCAGCCTCTGCTACGATTCCATAACAATTCAAGTAAGTAGTCAAGCGAGAAATAAAATTGCTCATCAAGGAATCATGTCTTAAGGATTTGTGTAAAACATTGACAAATCAATGAGCATACATTTTTCAAATGTGTAGTGGGTACTGGAGGAGTGATGAATGGAAGTATAATAGCTGGCACAGGAGGTGGAAGTGGAGGAGCCTTTGTGAATCAATCCTTCGAGTATCCAAGCACCATGGCAATAGGACATCCCAATAATGCTCTTTGTCTTATTCAAGTAATATGAAAATGCGACAGGGTCTTTTGGATACATGAGCTAACCTCCTCAGCCTTCTCACTCTCAGCATCAGACCAAATCAGTGGATGCCAAGAAATTCCATTTGAACTTATCTTATAGTTACTTACTTAAGTTAAATTACAGTAGTCACAGCAGTTCTAGAAGCAGCAACTGTAGCTGATGCATCAATAACTGTAACAGTAATCGCAGCAGTAGCAACTTACTCAGCAGCTGTCTACTCTGAGCACAATTAACACTCACCCTATGAACTAAAGAAACATGGTGCTCAACCTGAGCCAAATGAAGAATCTTAGCTACTAGGCTGTCCAGCAGAAAGCAGCTTATGCGCAGTCCATCGGAGGAGCTGTCAATCAACAGTAGCAGCAACTCAACTCTGTTTATACTCTAGACTATCTCAAGTCCACCAAGGCACAGCACTACTCTAAACCTCATCATCGTCATTTACGTTTAAGTGGCGAGATAACATATATCTAAAAAGAGTAGTATCTCAAAACAGCCCAAGGATGTTACTAAGCGTTCAGGAACGACTGGAGGCACTGAGAGCAGTAGCATCCCCACCTCTATGCAGAGCACTAATCAGTAAATTAAGCCAGTTCCAACTCAAGTGGAAATAACACTACGGTCTTGTCCTCACTTGCCAATCAACAGTTGCTCCTTTAAAATTTCAACTAAAACTAGCAAGTGTTGCTCTCAAACAATAAGCACCTTATCTAATCGAAGTCGCTTAGAAGAAAAAAGGTGGCAGATAAATTGTGCAACAGAACAATCATGCTTCTAATGTTCAACCGAATAAATTTAATTGAGATAAGGATTGAATTAAGAATCACTCTGGGATAAGTCTCAGAAGGATAGATAAGATGCGAGCATCCTCGCAGCTGGGACACTTGATGCAAAGCAACAACCCTAACAACATCACCATCGATTTTGACGCTCTACCTTCCAGAGAAGGAGCATAGAGCACTCTCGCTCATATTTAACCCCAGCAGTACACTATAAATCAATTATTTGATACTTCCTTCCACTATGTCAAGTATTGACAACAGTGACAGCGTAATCAATTCTAAGAATTTTCCAATAAACTTAAACGCGAGCGATATCAGCGGCTTCAACGCCACGGCCACAAATATGACTACTGTCGAGCACCATGGCCAGAGCACCTCAGGCAACAGTTCCCTCTAAAACATTAACACTCATCAGTTTAACAACACCTCTCTCTTCCATAGTGCTTAAAAGAAGAGCAATGCCAATTCGAACAACACTCACCATCTTTAATATTTAGCTTTGATATTTAACTCAGCAGGCAAAGAGTGGAAACTTGACCATTCATCAGAATTAGTACCAGCAGCAATAGAACTAAGTGCAGCTTCAATCCCAGTAGCTCCTGTTTGTGTAAAACATATGCTTGGACTTAGAAACTAAGATCTCTCAGAAGGATAAGGAGCTGGACAAAGCAACTACACTTTCCTCCACTGAAAAGGCTCAGCTATCATCATTTGTATATGGATTTAATTGAATGCTCAAGCTAAAGCAGAAGCTTACCTAGGGCTGCTGGAAGAACTAGCAAGCAAGGATAAGGGATTCGGAGGAGTTCTACTGAAGCTGAAGAGCGGTCTAAGTGGAGCTGTGAAGGAGCTGAAGAAAGGGAGGGAGTAGTAGAGTAAGAAGAGCGACGAGGAGCACTCTTAAGAAACCCTGACTCTCAAGCAGAAGGTGGAAGGGTATGAGAAGATCATGAAGGAGATGAAGAAGCAGATCGCCACTCAGAAGCAAGAGATCACCGGCATCAAGAAGATGGAGAGCTACCTCAATCTGGAGAACTACCAAAAGCTGATTAACGAGTTCAACACGCTCTACGACCACTACAAGGGTCTCAAGGCTATCAATAAGAAACTCAAGGTGGAGCTCAAGCAGTCCAACCAGAGAGAACGTACCTTCCTGAAGCTTCTTAAGAAGACTAAGGAGTACGGAGAGCAGGCGGCTAGACTTGAGCAGGAGTACGAGCGATTGTTCAAAGAAGACTAGCGCTGGGGATCTCAGTGGAGAATCTGGTGGTCGACTCCTAGGAGAAGCGAGAGCCAGAGATGATCGAGAGAGGAGGCGTTAAGATTCCCAAGCTAGATTTCACCTCCATTTACATCTAACGAGAAGTAGTAAGCAGCCATAACGGAGAGCAAGAGGACGACGACAGTAATGAGATAAGAGTGCACTTAGTTTATAATGAGTGAGTTTAAATGAGGGAGGGGAAGGAGGCGAGAGCTAGAATGAAGATGATGAGGAGGGCAGCCTTGAAGAAGGAGAGGAGGGTGATGAGGGAGACGAGGAAGCTAAGAAAAAGAAATTTGAGCTCTAAAAAGCCGAGTTCAAGAAGAAGATGCTAGTTGGGAAGGCATGAGTTATTCTGTGATGATCTTTTAAATTCATTAAATTGGTTTGTTAAGTATGAGAGAGTGAGAGTCAAATATTGTATCTTTCTTAACAGAGAGCATCGATGCTATATTATTCACAACTAACCAAAATATATGAAGATATAAAGAACGCATTAAAGGAAACTTAGAGTTTAATTATACAAAATATATTGATGATCATTATGATATACACAAGCTTTAGTCACAAATAAATGTCCAAAAATAAGAACAATTCAAATCAGTGAATGAATGTCTGTGGACATATATGCTCAATAATTTAGAAACAAATTATCAAAAGGTTATTACAAAATTAATTAAAAATACCAATCGTGTTTTTAACTTAAATTTAATATGAGAATATTATAATCAATCCATAATAGAACTAAGAAATCACCCAAACTATGGATAAAAGAAAGTAGCAGCCTCAGCAGCTGCTAAATAATTACCTCTAATCACAAAATCCTTACGGAAGTTCCAACAACGATCCCAGTAAATAAGACTAACCTTCCAATCCGCAGATTCCTTCGAACCCAAACCTTCCTAATACTTACATAGTTTATAAAAGCTTGTGTATTCTTCCACATGAAGTTTTTTGAATTAATTAAACATGGAAAGTCTTAGTGTAGCTGAATTAGGGGAAGGGCGAGCCCACCGACGCTATAGTTCTGTGAAGAATCGGTGAGAAGCTGCTTCAGCTACTGGCTCAAGAGGCAAAAATTCAAAGTATGATCTCTCTAAAAACTACTCTAACCTAGGAGTCAACCCTCAAAACTTCAAACTTAGAAAGCCCACTCCTCTTAACAGAACCTATCTCCATTAGATCAATTAGGTGTGCGACGACTTTTAAGCTCTCATTTAATGTTTGAGAATTTAATTTGCTGTATAAGCACTTGAGCAGAGCTCAAAATAGAAAATTTTAAACATTAACATCAACAGCTCCACTTCACAGAGGTATCAAACTCTCAAGACGAATGGAGTTGATGGAGCAGAGGTCTCTATCAATTTCAATAGCTTAAATTCAGGAGAATACTCTAATGGCGCCTCCAAGCTCAAGCCTGCTGATTAATCCCTCTCCTAAGGGAGAGAGCAACCCAAACCAATAGAGTACTTTCAGGGAGAGATAAAGGTAGAGCAAACCTTTAGAGACATGGGAGGTACTTCACCCGTGTAAAATTAGGACGTCAAGACATTGGTGTTCCAGGGTATCGAAAACAACGCTAACCTGTAATAGCTTGCTGGCAGGAAAGAATTTGTGAACATCAGAAATGTCCTCCCACAGGAATCGATCAAGAGTATTAAATTAAAGTTTATGAGGTTGTAGGTGATATGATTCGATCGAGACATCAAATGGGGTGAGCTTCAACCACTCTAACTTGATGTCGCATTTGAGTCTCAACAGCAACACTCAGTTCGCCACAATCACTCCTGCAAGTGGCATAGTTTCAAAAATTATCGTGCTTTATTCTTTCTAATGTAATTATCTTCAAGGCCATCTCTCAGTTATAAGGCAGATCGCGTTCGCAAAGTCAGAAACAAAAGTGGTTTCAACACGACAATACTCCATAATAATTTAGCAAGTTCATTAATGCTATAACTTGTTATGGACAAACTTGAATAACTAAGGTCTAACTTAGAAGGAAATATAGATTTAGCAGAGCTATATGAAGCATCCCTACAACTAGCAAATCGCCATCAGCTCACATGGTATTAGCGAGCAGAGGCCGGTCAAGATAAAGATGAAAAATCTTAAACTTAAGAATAAAGAAGTCACTAAGAATCATGTAGTATATATAAGAAAGATTTTTATAATGATTAATGATAATCAAAAGGCAGAGTTTAACTTGGAGTTATCATCTTCGCCGCAAAATATAAAGCTTCTAAAAGTCATCAGTAAGAAAATATTTTACATAATAGCTATTTAATCAGCCAGGATTAAAAGCACCTGAACTATTTCTAAAACAAGAACTTTGAAAAGTATGACACCTCAAACGTCTACGGATATGGAGCAAACGACCCTACTACTTATCACTTCTAACAGGAAAACTAAAAACCCTAAAAAAGAACTTGACCTTACTAATATCCAAGTTCAGAACACTTTATCCTAGCCACTTACATCTCTGGGGGTATCCTCTCTTGAAGCACCGCACCAAACTTTGCCTCAACAGTCGATCGGATCTGCAGGAAACACTAGCTAACTTGAAAAGTTGATAAAGGACATGATTGTAAAAGGACAAGGAGCGGGATTCCACAGCTCAGACTATTTTCAGACTTGACACTTCTAAGAATTTCGCAAAGCCGGAGCTCTTTCCAATTCACTTAAATAGCCATGACCTCTCTGGTGCAATTCCCCCTCCTGATAACTTCAATTTGAGTTGTTAATTCATCTATAGTTTAATTAATTATATATTGAGCAGCTTTTTGGATACTCAAATTCAGCCCAATTTTGCGAAGCCTTCCTAGACTCTGCGTTTGAACACCAAGGTCCCCCTTTAAAGCTACAAGCACTAGCAGAACCACTCTCAAGTATTTTACAAGGATGAGCCTTCCTTCATAAACTTAAACTCTTTCCAGCGCACTATTGTGGCTCAGAGGCAGGACATTTTGACTTACTAGGAAATGGAGAGGGAGAAGCAGGAATTAGAGAAGAGAATCAGAGATAGGTACACCATACTCAAGAAGCAACAGAGAAGGGAGGGCTCTAACATCCCTCACGACATCATTGCTTTAAACTAAGAATTTATAAATCGAATGGTTAAAGAAAAAGTGTATGGGGAGGGAGTATATAAAAGATAATTAGATGAAATTCAAACAATTAATTTTCCTATTGCTTACCAGAGAATAATTTCTAGCTCTAACCTCAGACCCTCCACAAAGAGACCTGACTACCAACCCTACCATCAAACTACTCAGAGCCTGAATCTTGTAGTTCAATAAGAAGTATTTCGCTTATGCTTATTTATCTGATGAAGGGAATTGGCAGTGGAAGCAACTCAAAAACTTCTCGAAGAAACAACAAAAGACAAAACCAGACTGCTTTCCCCATAGGCTCAGAAGAGTTCTATTCAGGCCGCATAACTTCAATGAAGGGCAATATTTCAATACTGAATCAATCTCCGTCCTTGCTCAATAAAACTTCCCATCTTTTTGTGGAGGATACTTCAAACACTCAACCCACTCCAACAAACTTAAAATCCTTCTATTTCAGTTAAACGATTTGAAAATTATTTCATAATAAAAAATTTTCACATTTTTAACCCTTCTTTAAATATTTTGACTGTGTTGAAGGGAGTATTGAATGCGTCTATGATAAGCGGAGGCACAGATGAGACTCCTTAAAACTTCAATAGCTCCATAGCTACTTACAACATGAACATATCCCAGCCAAACATCATCCCCCACCAAAGTCCAGATCCTTACTTTGTTCTAAATACAACTTCTATATTTTGTTTGCATTTGATCGAGCAGGATCAACTGACAGCAGGAAGGTTCAGAATAAGAACGGGTGGATGTCAATTCAAGTCCAGGCTGGAAACGAGGGTCCTTAAAATACTAAGATAGCACTCTCCAATAAGAAAATAAATCGCATTTAGAGAAAGAAGATAGTTATCAACGATAACTTCACTACAATTTAAAAAGATGCTAGGGACTTGACACCTGCCAGAAATTATTCTATCGAGTTAGATATAACTTTAAATTTCGAATAAGGTGTGAAGATTACCAATATTACGATATTTATTGAAATGAAACATTCAAGATTTATTCTCTTGATATTTTTTGGTTGACTTATTATAACATAAGAAATTTAATTTAAAGATATCTTCATAATAAAATATCCATAATTTCCTGAATAATAAAAGCGACATTTCTTTATTTAGTTTGATAATACGACTGCTATAAGCAGAAGAGGACCTGGAAACTATTCCCAACTAAGACAAAGACCAAGGATAGCTAGTCAGTAGAGTAACTAATTTTATGCAGTCTTTTTCTTCATCGCACGATTATTGATCACTATGCTTATTTAAACTTGAGATCGACTTCATCTGCTCAAAGGCAGCAAAGGACCAAAAGTGTGGGCACCCATTAGAGAATAAAAAGCATGCTGCCTGCTAACACCACTCAGTTTTATCAAATTCAGTAATATGCGCCGCCAAATGTCAAAGCTGCCGATCTAAGGAGCCAAGATTCAAAGACTGTCATACTTCAGCAACAGAGTCGCTTTCATTCTTTGTCGCCTCCAAGGACCCAAGATAAAGAATAGTAGAAGAGTCCTCTCTCAATTAGGACTTTAGATTAGAGACAACCTTAAAAGCAAGATGGAACTGAGTCCATTCAATTTTCCAATTTGATATAGGATGGGAATACTAAACTGACCATGCTGAGTGAAGAATTTAGAATGGACCGCAATCGTCTCAACAAGAGCAGGAGGGAAGTCAGATAGGATTTAAACTTAAATCTTGACAATACTGTCAACAGCATTCATCAAAGTGATGCTCTCTTAAACAGAACTTATTAGAGTTATTTCTTATTTTTAGATACAGTGGTAGGTGAATGGGTTACTGGTTGGTGGAGCCACAAACTCTAGCATAAATAACACCGCCAGTATTAACTTCAACGTGAGATAGAAACTTAACTTCAGATACATTCCTTAATTAAACTTTTACTCTCTCTCTCTCTTCATTAGTATACTACTTCATTTTAGTAAATTTATAATTCCTGATGAAGATACACAAAGATACAAGACCGTAGACAGTGAGAGAGAAGATTTGAATCTGGAGGATTCTATAAATCACAGAGCGAAGGCACTAGACAGTTTAAAAGATAGAGATACGATTTAGAGGCGCAATAAATTTAATCAAAATAAAAACGAATCTTTCGGTGTCACTTAAGTCGATGACGCACAAAACTTATAAAACTCAGATATGGGAGGGAATGACCACTCCCGGGAAGAGGTAGCAGACCACATCAAGATTGAAAATGGAAAGATCATCATGAGCGACTCTATAGCTATGAATAGCTCAATCCCACTGGAGCAAATTAATGAGTTACTCAGCGCCCACAACCTGGGATAAGAAGATTTGTTCAAACCTCCTTAAATTGAATCATAAATTTATCATTGAATGTATACTTATAAGTTTTAATCAGCTTTCAATACACCGCATGCGAAGTAAAACTTTGTGTTCTCCTCAAATATCATTAATGCAAAAGATATTCGCCACAAAAATCAATGGAGAGACCAGGCAGCCACAGATTCAGACTCTGCAGGCTTTTCCAAGACCACTTTAAGCACTCAGAGACCTCTTATGTCTGGTGTTGGTCAAGGAAGCCTGTTTCAAAACAAGGTTACCTCTAAAGGGAAGCTTCAATTAACTCACACCTCTGTCATCTTAGTTTTCTTAAGAATAAAGCTTCTGAGTTATTAGAGAGGAAGATTCAGCAGTGACTCTTCATTTTTAAAGATAAGATATGCCTCGAACACCCACACTTAGATTCACTAAAACCCAACTAACTAACAACAGATAATAAAGGCAGACACCAACTTGAATAGCAAGCATCGAGAACAAACTAGTAAGACCAATGGCATCCAATACTCAGGCATGATAAAGCATTCAACAGCCATAGATGGAGAAGATTCACAGTGCAAGTTTGAGGGGGAGTATGATAATAGAGAGGAAGTTTATTCTCATCTGCCCAAAACTCTAAGCAACTTCCACTCAAAGATTCCCTTAATTCAATTGTGTCTGTGTATGCTTATTAAGTGATTCGAGGACCATAGCGAGCAGTGAAGATTAGCAGTATCAGCAGTAGTAGTAGCAGCAATAGCTACATCGCAATTCCTATGCATACGGAGGGTAGTTAGGTATCAACCGTTTATTATATTCGACTCTTATGATGAGTTGAGTTTTCTTGATTGAAGTTTATCATGGGTCAACAATGGTAGAAAGTATCTGCAGCAGGTCTAGGAATCGGTGTGGGAAGCGTAGGCTAGATTTAAGAAGAAGAGGAATATATTGAAGATGAAGAGAGCAAGCGAAGTCACAAAAATGCCTTGAGTGAAAGCGAGGATATAGTAAGTAGTCGAAAATCTACAGTGGGGAAATGTGTAACTCTAGAGGAGAGCAGGCTTAATGGTAAAGAGAGTTCTAAGCATCTGGCTTCAGAGATAGCTACTTAGGGATTCTAAATGAATGACCATAGGTCAGGGGAAATACAAATAGCTAGTCAAAAACCCCAGGGAAGTTCAAGTACTGCACTCAGAAATGAATTCATTATAGCTGCTATTTTATAAAAGACATAAATGAAGTTTAGATAGGGTTCGAACTGGGATCATTTGGATAATATGATTAGTCTCAAAGATAAAATATAGCGATGAATTAATCAGATGATTCAATAGTGATATCTAGCTCTAGAATTTAGACTACAGGGAAAGAGAAGGATAGTTATAAGAACAGATAAAACTTTATCCCTTTAGTATTTTTCATTATGAACTATGTGGAAGCTCATTCGGCGATAAATGAGGAGAGTAAGTGCAACTTGCTCAACTCTAATAGAACAGAGAATTGCGATAATTTTGAAGTTTAATTAGGGAGAACAAGTTTCAAGAGTGACCCTTATATAAGGTCTGAGGGGGCCACTCACAAACAAAGAAGGAGCCTCATTCAATCCACTTAATCTCAGTTTCCAAGAGCCAAATAGGATATCAGCAACTTTGAACCTCCATCTGGTCAACAATTCCCAATCAAGGATTAGTGATTTTACTCTTATAGTGATGTTGTTTTATGATATAGTGGTTGATAGATCATGACTCAGACCAGTTTAAAGTAAAATTGGACTCAAGTCCGGCAAGCAACAACCCCAGAGGCGAATTGCTGCATTCAGATGACGAAATGATGTACGCAGAGGACTCGAGCCATCAACCTATCGCAGCTTGAACCCTCGCGAGCCAGAGCTCCTAAGACAAAGTACTCACTCACTTCTGGGTTTCAAGAAAGCTAACATTGATGAGCACTCATTATTTGTATTCTTTAATAGGAAAAAATGAGCAAGAGATGGGAGAAGACTTTGTGGAACTGCATGGGAATGGAGAGAGATATCGGGAGTTTACAAATGCTGAAATTAATAACAAATAAATCGCACAAAAATAATAATAAAAGGATTCCATATCCAAATAAATGATATTAGACGACATCCATGCTTGTAAATTCCTAACATTATTTTTATTAGACGATGAGGAATTAAGGGCTCAACTGGATGTAGAAATGCATGAAGACGAGGATTTCATAGAGGTGATAGATGACGAGAGCGAGCGGACCGACCCTCCATCGCGCCTCATAAAGCTAAATATAGAGTCTTATGATAACTTCCTCAAAAATGCGGATAACTTTCCACTAAAAGGGGGCAGGCAGTGAGTGATGCTTTATGAAACCGAATAAAGAAATAAAATAGATTCATTGGAAGTTTAATGATAAGTAAGCAGCATCGTAATCATTATCACAATGAGATCTGATTAATTAAAATAACAAAGTGCGATAGATAAAATTCAAATACTTTTAGGCAGCAATAAAATATAAATATAGTGAACAGGAATTCAGCAGGCGTTGGTGCCTGGATCCAATTACTTCAGTCACTCATTAATCTCTCAATCAAACACACAAATTTTTGTCTGTTTACTACTTATAAAATTCTTATTATAAATTGTTCGCTTTGATGTAAAACTGCTAAAATGTTTGATAGAGGCCTCCAAATATTTAATAAATTAATTGCGAGAGTGTTAGTCATCTTTCTTCTCGACATTAAATAAAATTAAGATAAATCTTTTTTACCCAATAAATTCCATCATGAAATATATTGTAACTAAAATTTTAATTATTCTCGCAGATTTTCACACATATTTGATAAACAAAATTATTATAAGTTATCAATAAAGTTAATATTTTCTAAGCGTCTTTTGCACTCTTCATTCTTAGCTATGAGTTATTATAAGTTTGAATTAATTTTAGATACGAAAGCTACAACCGTAGAAGCTGCTATAATTAATATTATTATTTTATTGTCCGAATGATATTTGACGAGAAATATTATTGCTATATCAATAATTAACTATTCTAATATAAGACTGTACTTTAATTAGAGTGGATATATATATATTTGAATATATAGAGTCCCATTTATAATATTTTTTTTTTTTTAATTGATGGATAAGAACGCCTTGAGGAAAACACCTAATTTGAGCGCAAATAAATGAGAAATGAGGAGAGAATTATCCTCCCCAAGGACCATAAATTGCTCTCGCACGATTCTTAGAGCTACGACGTTTAATCCACTCTTCAACTCAAGTTGGCAATCCTCACTTGTCCTTCATCATTAAAATACTATAAACAATAAGAGATGATTATTACTTTTGATCAGGGTAAAAGACAGAGGAAAGAAAATAGAGAACTGAATTGTTCATCATCATAATCATTAGTAAAGAAAGCTTCTTGGGTCAGAGATTCTCAGATGAGCTATAGACCCATACTATCTGAGCTACGGAGTGGGAGAGGATGATAATTTTACGGGGGAGGACTGCGAAGAGTCCAGGAGTAGAACTGGCGCAGATTTCCCCGAAAACACGGACAGTACCTGCGCAAGTCCTGACAGCAAGCGCCTCCAAGAAATCAACCTCTTCCATTCCACAAAGCAAACAGCGACTCAGTTTAGTCTAAATAGAAAAATGAGATGTGCAATATTTAATTGTGATTAGTCTTTGCAGGCTGCTTGATAATGGTGACAGTAGCTTTACTGCTGAGGATCTGGAGTGCAAAGAAGTGGATCCTCTAAACTAGCCCCCTCAAGCGATGAAAACCAATTCGTAACTATTCCCTTCCCGTAAAAATATCTCAAACAATCTCAACCTACACATACAAAATACAAAGATGAGGGTCTCTTCGAGTTCTCTAGAGCGGATTGCATCTCCATTTAATTTTGAATCCAGAGACAGACTGTCGGGCAAAACTGATACTACGGCCCAATCACATAATTCAGCTTTAATTTTTTAAGTAAATCCTCCAATTTAAAACCTTGAATTTATTGATGAAGCTAATGACAGAATAAATTAAAAGTTCTTGCAAGGCTCCTTCTAGCAGGAGCAAAAATGTCGGAAAAGTCAACAGCTCGATGAAGTGCAAGAAGAGGACGGGGGATACTGCGGTTAAAGCCTGGCTGGTGCGCCGTTTCAAGATGATTCGGATTTCTTCTTTGACTCTCAGATATAACCAGACTTCGAAGAAAAAGTCCACTTGAATTTATTTCCCAAATTATTTTAAGAAAGCAACCTAAAGGGAGAAAAGAAGTTCGCTCGTAATTTACTGGAGGTCGGACTTAACCAGAGCAGGTCTTACCCAACCAACAGCCGAAATTTGCAGATACACTCATCTAGTGATTTATTCAGAGGCTCTCTCATGGATCTTTAAGGAGAGATTGATCCTCGGCTGAACAGATATGATTCTTAAATTTTAATCTCTCATCATATTAATATGAAAGAGTATTCCTTAAACCAGTTTTTAATTACTGAAAAAAATGGTGGGTAAAGATTTAGATATTCAAAATTTCTTGATCCAATATCATATGGAAAGAGTTAAGAAATAGAGTATTCACTAATAAACGTTAGGTATCTATTTAGCAGATATAAGAGCTGAGGCAGATGGCCTTAAGTATAAATAATATTTAATAGTTTAATTGCGTTGGCTTCGCGACTAGTATAACTAAAACTACTTTCAATATGCAGCATAAAAACCAGACGAACGCTGCCCATCATGGAGGCTCCGGAAACTAGAGATAAGGTGAAGGGCAAGGCTCAAAGCCATTTTATCCAAGCAAGAACAAAAAATATGGAAGTGCAGAGAAGACTTTCAATGGAGTTTATTAGACTCACTAACAGCAGAATTTCAATAACTATCATCATCCACAGATGGGTAAGTTTTAAATACCATTTTTATAGTATAATGGCGAAATAATTGCCAAATATATTGGCCCAAAATAGTTCAGTTAGTCATCTCACTAATTGAGAAGGTCAAATTTTAAAAGCATGTATTTAGGCAACGCAAGAGGATACCAAAGTCCTTAGTAGTATTAGTACTAACCAAATATTTCTTAAGGATACCCATCTCAATATTAGAACGCACCTATTGGCCATCATTATGGTTAATAGAATTTGAACGGTTCCTAGAGACCTCAAACCACGAGTATGCTTCCTCCCCACTCTATGATGATGCCAAGTACAGGTGCCGCTCCTTACTAAGCGTAGATGATACCTTAACAGCAAATCATGGACATGATTAATATGGCAATTAGCTAAAATGGACTCATTAACAAGAATAAGAATGGATGGAGGCCTTCGACATCTAAAAATCAAAATGGCTCAGGATTTAATGGAGGTGACTATTATAAGAGCCACAAAAATGGAGATAGCAGGGGCTCGGGAAAGCCAGAGAGAAAGAATAACAAAGGCTACTATCATGAGGAATGATATCAAAGCAGGCGCCCTACTTATGAGATGGTCGATATGGGAGATCCAGCTCAGCAGCAAGAACTCAATCAGGAGTGGGAAAAAGCTAAGTCTAAGATTGAAGAGTAGCTTAAAGAAGCTGAAAAGGATGAAATTTATGATGACATAGAAGTTTTCACCAAAGTCTTTAAAAGACTGAGAATTTCATGGAATTGTAAATCAGAGTTCTTTACAAATAGCCAAATACTTCCCCTGATTGATTCTTTGAAGAATCCAAAGCGACCATGATTAACTTGCTTATCAAATCACTAGAGGTCTTTGATTATGACTTGATCCTGAAAAAGAGATTACTCAAAAGACTCTGGGGTGTGATGATATCTGAGATTCAATATTGCGAAACTCAACACAAAAAATAGCCTGAGAGCTTTAAAGCTTGAGAAAATTTTACCTAAACTACAGATAGGCACTTCGAAACTCTTAAGCTTATTTTCCAGGCTATCTTCAAGAAGAGCGACCCTCTTAATTCTCCTTTAGAATACGCAAACCATTCAAGAAGACTATCTGGATGGCTCTTACTCTATATGGGAGATCTCTCAAGATATAAGGCCAAGTGCTCTGAGTAAGCATTTTAAAATCAAAAGTGAGATTAGAAATTCGTGGAGGAGAGTTGGAGCTTCTACAACAGAGCTAAGACTTTGTATCCTTTCGAGGGTAAAATCTTCAACTAATTGGCAGTGATATCAGCTAAGGAGAATGATTATCTCGCTTCCATATATTACTTCATGTGAGCCTTATCATGCCACTTCCCATTTGAGTCTTCCAAGGAGAGCTTGATTGACCATTTTGAGGAAATTAGAATCAAATTCAACGAAGAGAGAAATGCAAATTTCAACAGTAGGAGTGCTGTCCTCTCAAGAGGCGGCCCCGGCTCAAAGGATGAAAAGATTTTCTTCAATTTCATCCTAGCCTTCTTTAGACTCTAGAGCATACTATATTCAAGAATTGGAGTTGATGAGCTTGAAGCTCTCGAGCCTGAAGTAATGAGACAACTTAATGATTACTTTCTCTATATTGATAAGGAATAGAATAAATTGGATGAGATAAGTAAAATTGTACACATCAGCATAGTGATGATATTCGTAGCTCACGCAACTATTGCAGATACTATTAAAGACCTTCAAAAGTAATAGAGAAAAGCCAAAAAAAATCTTAAGGAGGAAGAGTAAAAGGAGGATTCTGATGAAAGTTAAGCTTCTGACTTTTAATTAAATGAAATGATCGTATATTGAGATAGTTGATCTGAGCTAGAGAAGGCTTTGAATCAATAGCTGCCAAGGTATGCTATTCAATAGATATCCAGCCTTCTCGTCTTAATTGTTGACCGTATTTCTCAACTGCCTTCCCCTTGGCTTGAGGGCTTGACCCCTCTTCTAACTTGGCTTACTCTACACAAGGATGACGAACTCCTTACTTCTATATTCAATGTGAACCCTTAAATGAGGCAGGATTTATCAAGACTCCATAAGCTCCTTTGTAATTACGTTTATCAAGAAATGAAGCAAATAAGAGATGAGGAAGAGTAACTTAAGCTGAGCTAAATGATGGGAAATCAGTTACTTAACGAAGAGACTTACTTTGTCGGATTCCTCCCACTTTAAACCTTCATTGATAATAAGAAAGAGATAGGAAGTGGTGTCAAGTGCACGCATCCAAGAGAGGCACTAATCCGTAGTTTGATCATTAAGGATCATCTAGAGGTGCTTAAATGCACGCTTGAAGATATGAAACAAAGCTCAGAACAGTAGCCCTTCAAAGGATTCTCAAAGATCTAGTAGCCCTGAGGAAGTCAAGGAGACAGAAGAATTCTTTGCACAGATTGATAAGTTGGTGGTTAATTCTCAGAAGCTAGATCAGAGACCTCTGATTATAGTTGATGCCTCAAATGCAGCGATGAGACATGGAGGAGGAAAGTATTTCTCAGTTATGGGAATCTAGATAGTGATCTAGTTCTGGGAAAAGAACGGCCATTAGGTGGTTTGCTTCCTTCCCGATTATCTCTTCAGCTATGAACTAGTGACTCAGAAGAAAAAGTTGGCTGCTGCAGGAATTAAGGAAGGCAAGGCAGCCTAGATTCCAGATAACCTCAAGCTTCTGCATGCTCTATCAGATAAAGGCTTTATTATTAAGACACCCCCACAGGACTATGATGACTCTTATTGCATCAAATATGCTAAGAAGTTCAATGCATTCATTGTGACAAATGACAAATTCAGAGACTACGTTTAAAAGAGAGAAAACTCAGAGCAACACAAGGAGAGAAAGTGGGTTAAGGATCATTCAATCAGCTATACTTTCAATGGAAATGAGTTCCTTCCTAATCCTGACTCTAAAATCTTCACCAAGTACGAATATGAAGACTACAAGCATTTCGCAGTAGAAGACTACAGCTAATGAAACTAGATTTCTTGTGAGGGAATATATGTTCCTTCATGAATTTATTTTGTTTGCACTTAAACTTTGATAAATCAGCTCTATTAAGTCTTAAGATATGATTCTGTTCTTGAAAAGGTGTTCAAATATTTTGACTAGTAGGGGATTTAAACACAAGCTGTAGGAGAGGTTATTCACGAAATCAACTGCTCTGCTTTTAAAGGTATGGGCAAGCTCTCACCTTTGAAACTCGACCTAACGCGCTCTCCTCTCAAAAGGAATAGAGCTAAACTCTTTAATTTTCCATAAAAATATTACATCATGTTTAATAGTTACACTAATAAAGTTTAACACAATTTAGCTCTGAGGAATCTAGGGATTCTTCTGAAACTGCAAACTTTCCTTGTCTATCTTCTATAGCTCCTCCTCCTTAAATAAATTTAATTTTTAATTTATGCTCCCCATACTGAGCATCTATAAATATACTTAGGATATTAACTACAAGAAGCTCTGTAATAATTCGAAACTCATTTTTCTATTTCATATCTTTCTTTGATGCTGTAAATAACGAAGTTGCTTTATGTTTCTATTTATTGGCATAAACCTTGACTAATTTTAAATATGATGGCGACCGACCTCACTCCTTCTTATTAGACCTTGATAAAAATTGATCTCTATCTCTCACTTCAACACCTCTACCCTAACTCCTTATGATGAATAGTCTCTGAACCAGTGAACTAATATTTTGAAAGTACATATTTTTTCATCATATGATATTTTGGAGAGTAAGACTAAAGAATAAGTCTTCATTAAAGCTTTTCTGCACTTCAAGGCATTATTGTGATTATTACCTGATAAACAGCAAAATATTTAAATATGAAGTAATTCTTTCAATGCGAGACACTACAATTTCAAAATGTTTATTTTATTTAAGGAAAACAAGATTTTTAATTATATTTAGAATGACAACAACTCTAAAGATAAAATCACATTTAAGAAGCAAATAATCCACTACACCTACTTCAGATTTCATTCTATTCCTTTCCAAACGAGACTAGAAAATCACTAAGAATAAGCAAAGTTCCTCAAATCGTGAAAGAGAGCGAGAAAACAGCGCATTAAATATCTTTATTAATTACTTTGCTTGAATTTATAAGCTAGAATTTAGGAAGAAGGAACTTATTCCACGATGCGTCAATGACTGAAAAATAGCTATAAAATGTTCTGATAAATTCATGTCCATCGGAAAGTATTTTAAATATAGTTTTAAGCAATTATCTAATAAGAAAAATACTTTTAAAGGAAATGGCTTATGTGGCTAGTTTATTTTCTCAATTTTGAAGGCTTATAATTCCACTACAACTCATCTCAAAGAAATCATCCTCATTTAATGATCTGAGAGTATTTTTATGTTAAGAAAGCTTGAGAAGACTTGAGACTATGTGACTGGCTCTAGAACAAAATATGATAGAAAGAAGAAACTTATACTACTCAAGTAGCTAATTATTAAATATCATCTATAAATTAAGTAAGGAATGATGTCAAAAAGATATTTTGAGAAGAGATGCATTTTAGAGTGTCAACTCGTTAACAAGCTTGCTAAAATATTGAGAGAAAACATTTTAATTTTTTTTAAAAGCGCTTTCTCAATATTAACTTTCAACCTAATCCATTCATGCTTAAAGGTTCATCCTATAATAGCTGGTATGAATACTCATCATCGAAGTTACGGCTTTAAAATATAGCAAGGATGGCCAAGTACATAGATTGGTAAAAAACTTTCAACTCACTTAAAAAGTTTTGTGAAAATTCTTGACTGCTATCAGCCGAATCAACTCTCATTAAAGTTACAAAATTAATAAAAACCACGCTCACTCTCAATGATCTAAATAAATATCAGGTGTTCAAACAGACAACGTCATCTCTCATTGGAAAGTTAAAGCACTCATCCAGGCAAATTAGAAAGGAAACTGAAATGGAAGATGGGATTTTAAAATAGCTTTGTATAATAGAGTCAAGTTGGTACTTGAGAAAGAAAATTCTAGAGGAAAATGAAAAGTTTCGCATTGCTCTACTACTCATTTATATCAAAGATACACTAAAACCCTTCAGGCTGAGCTAAGTGGTAGCATTAGAGCGAGCTATTTCTGTTTTTCTAGAAAGATATATATTTTTATCACTTTATTCTAGTGAACCTTTTTATTGAAGAGTATAAGATAATGATTCCTTAATCTTCATTGCCTTTGGTTTTGAGCAAGGGAAGAAGGGAAATGATTCGGGGTAAAGAGAAGGATAAAGCAACTTATAAATATTCAGGCTATCTAATTTTCGCTCATGGGCGCTTATAATAATATTTTAACTGCACCTATGACTTATTTGCGCTCTTAGTATAATCAACTATAAAAATTTAGGGCCCTAAAAAGAGTTTATATTCTCCATTATTTGACTTTTCAATTTTAAATGCCCCTTAATTTTTGCCTAAAGCAACTCGCTTGCAATATCAAGTTACGTAATATCTCATATTAATTATCGAAGCTGATCTCTTTATTAAAATTCGCACTTTCATTTTCTCTCTTCATTATCTATTATCTCCATTGGGGAGATTCCACATCTTAAATTGACTTAAAAAAATAGTCAATCGTTTAACATATTTCAAAAATAGATATATTTCCAAATACTATATAAATATCTAGATTCCACATTAAATCAATGTTAAAAAAAGAGGGAAGATTTATTTCTGACTGTAAATTGCGTAGGATGAATTGATTGGTTGATAATTTTTCTTTTTCTGCCTCCGTTTATTTATAATGTGATTAAATGCAGATCTACTACAATCTCTGTAAATGAATTCAATCAAGAGACATTAAATTTTTTGTGTGACGAAAGCAGCCCACACCTAGTGGTCTTTTTAGATTTTAAATTTGAATTGAAAGTGTAATTAAACTATAATTTATTTCTTTAATAATAGGATGCAGCAATCGAGGCCGCAGTCCAACTCTTATAATATAAAATAAATTGACTAAGTTCCACAGACGTCAGGAAAAATGATTAACCAAGGGTCAGCAGGCGGAGGAACCGATCAGAAGCCTCTGCCCGCCATAGACGAGATGGCACTCCAAAAACTCCAAGCCTGGAGATCTAAGTGCAAGGAATTTCTAGAAAATGCACTCGAACTCATAATCCAGAGCAGGGGTGCTTCATTTGGCCATCTTAACTTACAAAACTAACTCAAATAGGTAAGTCAGAATGTTGATGAAGCCAAGAAATCTCACTATTCACGATGATAATAAGAATGGTGAAGTATTTTGCCAACTTGAAATCTTGAAAAAGAATTTAAGTCTCTCTGTTTCAGTACAATCCGACCTCTTTCTATTATTCTGTGAGCTTATAGCTTACCTCTTCTATCTTTGGTTAAGAAGAGGATTACTCATTAAGTTACTTATTCGATCATTTACAAAGAAAGAAGAAGAAGAAGGACATTTGAATTCTTATTATTGTTAACCCTTCATGTGTCTCAATCTAATCTGTAGTTCGGGATGACGATTCAAAACCAAAGTGATCTCAGGTAATTGCTCTCAGCCTTTGGACAACTCACTCCAAGCATGAACGAGCAGCTTTACAAGAATTCAAATTTCATAGTTTGTAATTTAAGCTTCTAAATTGCAATCAGACGGAGAGACCACTCTTCCAGGAAGTTTATCTGGACATTATTCAGACCAATAGAATCGGCTCAGTCCTTTGCGAGCGTTGGAATTTTAGTCTGTCACTGACCTTATCTGCTTCAAAAATGTAAGTGCGCAGTTCTTTTCAAATTATATGTTTACCAATTCTCCTTCCTCATTTCATGCTTTTAACTTTGCATACCTATCTTCAGCTGAGATATCCATAATAATCTTAAATAGTGGAGCAGGCATTGATCAAGGAAAATCCAGTTAAGCTCAATACTTTAAGAGACTATGCGTTCTCCTTCGCTCTTTGAGATCCTTCCAACTCACTCTCCCTTAAAAACTTATTTCAGTTTGCTTAATTTTCTTAATATTCTTCTTTTCCCTCTCCCATCTTTCAACTTGACCAATAAACTCTAAAAATTGGCAAAGAGCCCGAGCGTCAAATCTCATGACCAAGATGTGCTCAAAGATATTTTGAACGAGCTGAAGACAGAATACGAGTTCAAGTACGATGAAGAGCTGCTTGCTCATGATTTTAGTAACGAATCGGTCACTGTGAATAGGAAAATTGGCGCCATCAGAACAAATTTTGGGGAATTGAAAATTGAGGTCCTCTATATTAAGCAAGATGAAATCGTAGAGCAGTTCAAAATGAAGATTAAGGAGAGGATTGAGAGTTAGGCACTCAGCTCAAAGAATCCCTTTCAGCAGTCTCTCTTTAACGCTCTGGGACCTGCTTAAAATCCAACACCTCAACAGCCTGGCTAGCTATAAATTTCTTCGCTTTCGGGGTTATCTGCTTTGAGACCTAATAATTTTATAATTGTAGGTCTGTTTAAGTAAGATTTAATAATCAAATATCCTGTCAGTCAAGATTCAGAGCGAATTCTGACAACACGTTTACTTAGTCAATTAATCATAGAGGATTCAAGTATATGCAACTACGTGAGTAGATGAACTCACCTGGACCCTCGGATGGCATTATGATTAGAGAGGACTATTTCACCAATGAGAAGCAAAAGCTATTCTACTAGGCCTCCCACTAACATTCTGGTAACTCATTTTCTTCAGGCCTCTCCAACAAATCCAATGAGTTCTTGAAATAAGTTCACTCATGAACTATCTTCCACTTTAATTTTGATAAGGGCTAGGAAAGGGATCAGGGGTAACTCAACCTTCATATATTCCTCTTGTAAATTACCAGCCTACCACTTAAGGATCGTCCGGCTTGTAAAAGTCTTCTCTCGAAGGTGGCAACGGAGGATTCGGTAACTTCGATTCAAATGACGGCTTTTTCTCGAATAGACCAGTGAGACCGAGGATGGATCCATTCAAAAAGTTTGGAGACACCTCCTAACACTCTAGAAACAGAAATTTCAGACTTTCATTCGATGAAGGAGCGAAGACCTTGAATAGTCAAAGGTCATTGACTTCTTTATTTACTCCTCAGAGCAGGTAGAACCCCAACTCGTTCCGTAAAGTCTCCTACTTATTTAATATATACTCTTACATCTTCACACTCTCTTTGAATTAACTTGCCTGGAGGGAATGGAGAATCGCTAACTCATAGGATATTCAGCGGTCTTATAGAGGAAGAGGACAATACTTAAGATGAGTCTTCAACCCTATAAAAACTACAATCTAAGCAAAGCTCTTCAGCTCTGATCAAGTTAACCTTGCAAGGTCAAGCTTCCTTAGAGGAGAAGAAGAGCTCTCTGAATTCAAGACTGGCTAGCAATAAATCTTCAGCCTCTCTAAGAGCAGGCTTGGATACCCTTGGTCAGAATAAATTGGCTTCATCTCCTAGTCATTAATTCTTTGAACTTCATTTATACTCTATCATTAATTCTTCCATCAAATGCCACTGAGAAAAGATTCTTTACTCAAGCAAAATGACCTTGACAACTTCTAAAATAACTCAATAGGCCGCGCCTCATTTGGAGGACAAAGTGGCCACGAGCCAATTATATCATGTTATTAAATAATTTACTCAATTAGAAGGATATCATCTTGTCAGGATTTCGGTGGAATTGGAGGGATGCCTAATTCTAATAGCTTCAGCCTCGATCCGCTGTTTCAGATAAATGAAAACAAGAAGTACCTCGGTTTCCTGGAAGAAAGCACAGATGAAGAGAAGTCTAATAGTGACTATTCAATTAATCCACATTAAAAATTTATCATTATACTAGGAAAAGGAGAGGGCGGGGCAAGGAGGTGAAGATGATGATAGCGCGCAGAGTATCGGAGACAGCTCAGAGAACGAGGAAGATTCGTGCTCTAATTTTCTCTCTAAGCTTGAGTCTTACGAGAGGAGAGTCAATTAGAAGCTTGCAACCTACCAAAGCACCGACTAAAAGAGTTTGAGCGACATGCACAGAAAGGGAATTATTAAAACTTAAAATGCAGCCTACTTAGATGAGCAGGCCTTCTCCTCTTATAAGACAAAATCATTTTTACTTAATCCTATCAGCTTGAGATGAAGAGAGAGCTGTTCCATATGATGAGTGTGAGGCAGTTAGTGTATTAGTACTAAAGCAACTAGAAGAAAAGGCAGGTGCTACAGGGAATAGCCTCTTAAACCTCACTCAAGAATCCTAAATGAGGGGGGTTTGTATTAATCTAGAGATGGTATCTCTAAATTTTTTTTGAGATAGTGAAACTTCCTGATTCTATTTCAACTCAGCAAACATTGATAACTCTAATATATCTTGAATCCTCCTCCTCCCACTTAAGGAGTTGCTAAAGGAAGTTTAGCTAATTGATTAGCTACTACATCATTTATAGCCAACTCCTTAAGATTAAATGGGTACGATGAGGATCAAATGATATCTACCACTGTATAACATTAACAAGATTAAATAATAAATAAGTAGTTAATTCCAGATTAATATGATTTAAGAGACATATTAAAGTGCATCAGCTGTATTTTGTGATGTGAGTGTGTGGATATTTTTATAATGAACTGACTGAATAGAGGAAGGAATAGGACTAGGAATGTAATAATAATAATTATAATAAATAATTCTCAAAGAGTCAAAAGGGAAGAAATAATAATAATTAAGGGAATTAAAGGGCCCCCGGCATAAATAAGATAGGCCGTGACGTCAATGATATTGCTGTGACGCACTTATCTGACGCACACAAACCTACCCGCCGAATAGGGATATTAAACACGTGGCACCCACCTCACATTCTGAGCAGAAGCCCCCGGCTTCTGCAGACCATCCAAAAAAACCTAAAAGGAGAAAAAAAATCCGGTAGCTTCGGACCGGGAGCAAGTCGCTGCTCCGTAGCGTCTGGCTTCGCTGTCCAGCTGCATGACTGAGTGTTTGCCCATAGATCTCGTCCCTCCACGCCTACAAGGATTAGGAGGGTGAGTGGGAACAACTCACCTTTGATTATCTCTCCAGTGAGCAGCCCAACCACCTTCCCCAGGGCTTCGGCTGCCATTATCCCTTGCCTCTTTTAAGCACTCACCCAGTAGCCAATGGATTACCAAACCAGAAAGCCTTCAGGGAAAGGGCGACCGGTGCCTAGTGCCAGTCGTGTGGGTCCTGAATTTTAACTTTCTAATTTAATAATAAGGGAAGAAATAATGTCCAACCCACACTTGTTTATGCTCACTAGAGCTCTCCGCCAGAGGGCTATTATTGGAGCCAACTCTCAGGCTATGTTTGCTGCAGTCAGAGGAGGCGGTGGTGGCTTCCACAAGCCAGACCCTCAACCCTGGGGTCCCAAAGAATCTACTAGAGTCGTCGCTCTTGAGGACACTAACACAGTTCTTTATCACGACACTAACCCTGAATTCCATCTCCACTTGCACGCAATCAACTTCAAATATCCATTCATAGTGGAAAATGTTAGTGCATCTTATCAATGAATGTGGGTCCAGAATAGCAAGCAAGGATGGGCTTTGTGGTGGATCAAGATTCTGTTCTTCATCACTCCTTGCCTTCTCTTTGGAACCTACATCCACTCGCTTGCTGGCTCAAATCTCACTCCTGGTTTGAGACCTGGCAAGGACCACGCTCACATGGCTCCTAAACTCATCAATACCTTGACATGCATTTTAAGAGTACATTATTCTCACTATGATTACAATAACTTGAAGAACAAGAACACTGAAGATGGAAAGGATTTCATCGGCCGCAGAAACGGAATGTACTACAGAAACATCTGCAGACAGGTCAACGACTTTGACTTCAAGCCTGAATACGTTAGACTCTTGGAGACTCACGGCTTCAAGTTTTGAAAGCTTGAGAGACTTAAAGAGCGAGATAAATCGTTGCTGTCCTTTATTTAAATTTACAATTAACTCAAGTTAATGCGTCTCAATCAACTATAATCTCACTCATATTACTCAACCCTTTATCAATTTTATATTTGGGTCTGCTTCTCAGAGCTAATGCACATGTTCCTCTTCTCCTTATCTTTCACTCACTTTTTATTAGGGTGTCTCCTCTGCACATGCTGTTCTAGCTCGTCCTTATTCTTAAACTTCCTTCCACAGGCTTCATCAGGGCAGTTGAAGGTGGGCTCTGGCATGTCGTTAATTAAAGCGTTCACCATATCCCTTAGTCCCTTGATTTCCTCCATCTCTTCCTCATTTGCAACGTCCTATAATTCGTTAATAAGGATTTAGGGTTGTTTATGACTTACCATTATACTGTCTAGTTCTTCTCCGAGACTGCTGAGAATCTGATCCAGCTTTTCAATTTCCCTATTGCCCCAGAACTGGCTAGCAGACTCTTGAGCTACGTTATGAAGCGCCTTTGCTGCAACCTTTGCAAGTTCCATGTCCTCTATGTTTGCGTCTCTTAGCACATCTATGAGTTTGGCAATGACTCCTTGCTCTAGCATCTTAGTCCTCGTTGCGGGGAGCAGAGTGAGGTTGATTACGATACCTATTGCGTAGAATACTAGATCTCTGAGAGTGTGGTCTAATACTACAGCCAGTGCCTCCAAGAAGGTTGGGTCGTTTATGAACTCAAGACACAAAGTGGGATGGCGAGAAAGATTTGAAAGTACCCTCACTGCTTCGACCTGTAGCTTGAAACTATACATAGTAAATAATTTTCTTTGTAGCTCTTCATTTGGAGTATTGAGGATATATCCCTTGAGCGAGTTGAACATGTTGACGCGCAGTTCATCAGTAAGCAGTTGATTGTGAGGGACATCGTAGAACATGATGTTGGTGCAGCAGCTGATGGCGTTGAAGAGGAACTCCTCGCTCTTCTAGTTACTCTTCCTCTTCACAGACTCAAGCATCTTTCCCATAAACAAGTCTGCTAATATAAATTATATAAACACAGCTTTTATAATATTGAATTTATAAAGTTGAGTTTCTCTTGAGAGCTCTTCAAGTGCTTGGATGTGAACAGCTCATCAGTGCTCAGATTCGCCACCAGTCTGGCAATTAATTTAGCATTTTATTAAGATATATGTAATTAGTCTGATGATCTTGATTAGGTTGTCTTCGATGTTGGCGAGGTTGTTAACTGGGTCAAGTTTGGCCTCCCCTTTGGGATTCTTAGGGTCTTCGATGTATCTGTCTACACCCTCTCTTACTAAAGTCTCCTCCTTCTCAAAGTAAGTGAGAGCCACTTACAGTAAACTTAACAACTGTATTGAATTATTTAACATTACATATAATATTTTATCTTGCTGAAGGATGGCTGGTAGTTTGCAATCTACTCCCGTGCCTCCTCAAAGTAGGTGGTAAGGTTTGCAAGCACAAAGGAGATTCTAACTGGGAAGTCTCTGATGCTCTGGTAGTCCGAGAGGAGGTCTACCAGTGACTGTAGCTTGTGGCTTTTGATGAGCGCATAGGAGCATTCAGAGTCCATCGATACCTTACTCAGAATTCGAGACACGTTTATCATCAGTTCAATAAATAGCATAAGCATCATATATTCATAATTTAAATGCTCTTAGTGGCCTTTGAACTTCTCCAGGATATCCACTAGTCTCTCAATGACTCCATTGGCTACAAACTACTCCTAACTTATCTCTTCATTAGCTAGATTTCTGAGTGCTCCGCATATCTACACCAAGTTCTGAGCCTTCTTGCTCATGTTAGTCCCAAAAGAGATTGCCTTCTACATGCATTTGCTCAGTAGCAGGATGTACCGTTGCTTTACTGCCTCTGCTTACAGCTCCTAAGAGGACTGAGAGAAGCACTTTATAGAGCCGATCACGTAGTTTACCAGATCGTAGATCAAGTCCTCGTTTAGGATCTCCTTTCTATTCACTGTGTGAGAAGTCAACTATAGAAATAAGTGGATCAAATAAACCTCATCTTTAACTTGATAATCACATCTGCTCGATCAAGGTAGCACTGATAGAGAGCTCTCGAAAGCTGAGGAATAAGTCCCTCACTCTTGAAAAGCACATCGTTCTTCTTGTCTTTAGCATATACTAGCAGCACCTTCATGGTTTCGAAGAAATAGCCGTACAGCTTTTTGAAGTCTGCCTGCGTGCCATGGTTTAAGTTGTCACAGTATCTATCGAAGATCTTTAGAAAAAGATGTATGTTGCAAGCAGAGAGGCGTAGCACAGAGCGAGGATGTTTTACTGACAGCAGAGAAAATGAGCCCTTCAAGAGAGTCTCCAAGAAACACTGCTGCTGCACATTAGCTGGCTACTTCTCGTGTTCTAAATGAAGATACAAGAGAAGAACCTTAAATTTAAGTATCTGTGGCGAGGGTGTATATTCTGGTGCACAGCTCCATTATCTCCTCATCATTAACTAACGGTTTCTTCTCCTTGCCCTCCTACTTCTTGCTTTGAGTGATCATAGCGCAGTGCCTGCTTATCTCGCTAATGACTTCAAAGTACTCTCCCATGTACCCACTCGTCAGCTACTCTTCACTCTCCCCTCCCATTATTCTCTCAGTCATGTATGCATCCTACTCCTCCTGCTCCTTTTCCTCCTCCCCACTATTCTTAGATTGGTCGATGTTGTTCACTCTATCCTGTATCTTACTGAGAGCAGAGGAGTAGTCTACTTTCTCCTCGTAGTGTTCCACTCCTTTGATGTCAAGCTGCATTTGGCTCTCGAAGTAGTCCTCATACTAGTCTTCGTTGTCTCCTTCACCATCGCCGTTCTCTCTGTTGCGGTTGGCTTGCTTGATCTACTGCTGAATCTTCTGAAGGTTGATAAGGTTGTCCATGCGAGACTAATCAAACTTCTGCTGCTCCTCCATACGCCAATCCTCACCGCCTACCATCAAATCTGAGAAGTCCTCTTCAAGGTCTTAGAGAGCGGATTCATTTTAGGCTGATGAGTTCAGCCCACTCTTGTTCAACTGGCTCCCACTCTTTTAAGTTCCAAGCACCTATCGAGATTACTTATAATACACTTACAAGTGTAAAAAGTCTAAGATTTAGAAGCCTGGCTTGTTGGCTTTGGAATTATAGCCTTTTATTGTTGAGGATAAACTATCACGTTATCTTAAATTAAATACCAATAACTGAAATGAGGATTTGCTTGATCTGAATTGGTTTAAACTGCAGGTCTCTTAAGCTTCACTACTGTTTTAGCAGGGCCTGCTAAGTTTGTGCTGCTGCTCCCACTTGCACTCCCTATGCCAGATCCTGAAACAGAGAGAACGCTGTCAGTAAGACCGCTCCCACTTGAAGTTCCTAAATTCTCCTGACTGCCCATCGCTTGCACTTTCACTGGCTTGGTACTATCGAATCCCTTAATCTGCTGCCTGCTTATATTGCCCACAGTCAAAACCCCAAAACCCCATAATATGATAAGAAAGTGAAAATAAGTTGTGTATAATTAATTTCTTTATTAATACTTATAATCATGCTAAATTTTAACCCTAAACAGGCAATCTAAAGTCTTCTAGGAAGGTGACCTTGACGTCTGTCTCATATTCTCTGAATTTTATACCTTTAAGTGCTTCCTCTATCTCAGATAACTGAGTGTTAGGTTTCATAGGTTGCTTGATTATTACTTTGTTTACTAACTTTTTCAAGGTTTCTGATACCTTGTCTATCTTACAATGTCTTGTTGCGAATTATATTGCATCATCTTCACTTTCACACTAGTAGTATTCCTCTGGTTTCATATCGCATTCAAGTATGATTGCAACTATAGACCAAATGTCCCACTGCACTGAACCGTTGAGCCAAGTCTGTCTCTATGGGAAGTAGCCTGCAGTTCCTTGCACCGATGCTTCCTCAATGTTTTCTCTTCTTACAACTCTGTTGAAGTCTATGACAGTTGCTCTGACTGGTTCAAAGTTTATCATGATGTTCTCTGACTTGAGATCTCTGTGCACGAATCCCAACTCATGCAACTCCATCACTCCTCTAACGATTAGTGAGATACAGTAAGCTAGTACTT
>JAJKFJ010021384.1:0-23377 GCA_027382625.1 Tetmemena sp. SeJ-2015
GCACCTTTCTTGGCTGCAGCTTTTCCCTTTTTAGGAGGCATTTAAATTCGAAAATAATTTAATTTATAATTTTAAACTTCTGAACTCTTTTCTTTGAGCACTCACTATCCATATTTATTATACGACACAAGTAAGATTGCACATTCATTTTCACTATTAACTTTTATTTTAGACAATATTTTGATGGTCATGAGTTAGCAAAGCACAATCAATCCCACTCAAAACATCTTAAGTGAGAATTTAGAGGAGAAAAAGGACTTCTAAGATAAGGTTTTAACTTGTATATATGTGTTTTGGACAAATGGGAGGTGGTGAAAGAATTCAATTTGATATCACAGTTCAATTCTTAAGACATAGAAATGCTTCCTCAAGATTCAAATCAAATGACTCGCAAGGCTCAGAGCTTGCAACTGCTTACATTTATCACAAACTCAAACACTAAGCTCCTTCAAAACAACTTCAACAAGAAGTACTACAAGTCATTCCTAAATCAAAGAACTGGCTCTCAAGGTCACCCATAAATAAATGCAGCAAATTCAGCTGCTTCAAATCAGCTATTTCAAATGTTCTAGCAAAATATGAAGAACATGCAACACCAAAATGGAGCGATCTATATAGTTTTTCTGTTTATTAAATTCGATGCTGCATCATCCTACACCTTAGCCTAGCTAGTTATAAAGTATTAATTTCGGTGATCAAGTGCATCAAAACCAAAACGAGACTTCTATACTCTCCGAGTCTAAGTATGCCTCACTTAATCCATATGAATCGAGCAAGACTCGCAACAAACTCAAACTCAAGATAGACTCAATCTTTGGAAATACTTTCGCCTTCTCGGCTCGTAAAGGGAGGAGCAACTCTACTTCGATTAAGGAAAGAGCTAAAAAGCTCCACCAGAGTCTCTCTCCAATTCAAAGATTTCCGATAATTATTGTTCATAATAATTTACAAATCTATTTTAAAAAAAAGTTTGCATTTAATAACAACTTGTGCGAAATTATAAAGTAATAGAAGCTGGGAGTGGGAGTTAATAATGGATTAAATGGAATGATAGCACTTAATAATGTAATTGCCCAAAATGCTCGAGCGCAAAACAGAAGTCCACCAAAATTTCAGCAAACACAGCCTGGACTTGAGACGCCTTACCAAATGGAGAGCAGGAAAATGAATCCTGATTCCTTCAAGTCTCCTCAATATAATCTTCTTCTCTAGTCACTGAACTTAGCATGTCAACTGAGCAATATAGGAAATGCAAGTTAGGAGGGAAACCAATCTCAAAAGTAAATTCAATTTCATTCCAAGGCCGATAAGATAAGGCAGGAACTCAATAAGAAACCTAACCACCAAAATTACTTAACCAACCACTCCTCTCAGCAATAAACAATGATTCAGTAAACGCTCAATAATCACACGAACACGCAAGGGAATGCAGATTTGATTGAGATAGCTTCTCCAAACTAGAGCAGACAAGAATACTAATCAAGTTCAAATTAAGCTTTATCATCTATAAGATTATAAGATGATGTTTCATTTAAATTTCCCGCTAATGGACGAGAGAGAGCATTAGAGCAAATTGCTTGACCAATATGCCCGCAACTAAGATATGCCGCTCCAATCACTCCAAAGTTTGAATGTGTGTGACTTAAGTTCCCATGGAGCACCTGATTCAAATAACTAGCAAGCTTAGAAATTCTCTAAGAACCTCTCCTGCATACTTGAAGACAGAGAGAACAACTCTACAATCATTCAAGCGCAGCCTAGTCTCGACAATCGAGATAGGGAGCCTCATCATGCCCCAGGAAGTTAAGTTAAATTTCTAGACGTCAGGGAAAATTTAAATCCGAGATCAAAGAGATAACCTTCTTGCAAAGTCATACCTGACTATCCTCATAAACTGCTAGACTCTCATAAGAAATTTAAACAAGACTGCAATATACATTTGAAATTACTTTGATACGTAGAATTCTTTTTAATATTCTCAACATAGACACTATAAGCGAGATTTCAGGAATCATGCCGGGGAGAGATTCGATGCATCGCTTTAGCTAGTATGGTGGAGCTAGCGATATAACCAATACCAATAACTATAAGATTCTCGTGATGAATGCTCGTAACGTCTTAGAGAAGAAGTTGCTCCAGCACATGATGGTCGGATTCATGGCTATTAAATACTTCTAAGGAAACTCTCTGCAATCTTTTCAGCTTCATTCAACAGTCAATTATTCATAGCAGAACTATGAAAATTACAGATAGAGGGATATAGAAATGTAGAACAACTATCAGCATCGCAATGGTATTCAAGACAACTTAGAATTTGAACTTGAGGATGAAAGTTATAGTGCAGAGTAGATAAAGATATAATTGTAGGAGGAAGAAGAAAATCACAGCGAGGCTATATGCGAGGGATTCAAGAAACTAGAAACTTTAATCTTAAGAAATCAAAGAGAAAGTAAAGCATTAGGCATGAAGGGCTTGATTTTGCACGAAAGAGAAATAAGGTAGAAGAGGAGAGCTTTAAAGAAACTAGGAGGTATGTTCAAATAAAAGTAGGAGCAGTAGATTATTGAGGTGATGACAAAGCTCTAGCTTCAGATAAGGTACAAGAAAATTTAGAGATTAAATATCAACCTACTCTTCAACTCTTTAAGCATTCAATCATTCAGATTATTATAATGATGAAGCAAAGTTCTTAAGAGATTGAACAAGTCATCAATATAAACTGCTTTCAGACTAGTTCAATCCTAAGCTAATGAGAGCAGAAGAAAAGAATCTGTTGAAAAAATGCAGCACATAATCAATCAGCACGATATGCGGCGAGCATTAAATTCCTTCAACAAAAATGCAGAGAGATTCAATATTGCTATGAAATCTCTAAAGCTTATGAAAAAGGCATTTTCACAAATTCTCTTCAGGAAACAGTTAAACTAAAAATCTAGAGCGATCTACTAATTCAAGAAAAACGTGCTTTAATACAATAAATCAAGAACTTAGAGACTTCTTGATCTCATACAAAGAAGGGATTAGAGATCTGTATTCAAATTATGGCATCACTTATTGATTAAAAGAAAGGTTGCAATTTAACAAGCTATATTCCTCAAGATGTTCCTACAGGATAAGATAAAGCAAGTTAAGTATTACACTATAGTGAAAATCATCAACTTTAGTAATTTGTAGTCTCACTCTAATTCTAAGAAATCTAATCTTAGTCAAAGTTAAGAGAAGGTATTTGCGAATTAGGATGCCATAAGGAAAGAAGAATTAGTAAGAAGCTAAGATTTTGAATGCTAGATAGTAGAGAAGTTCGATTTAGGCTGTTAAGTTAGCTAACATATGTCAGGATTTATGGACGATGAAGGAAATATCTATAAGTAGCTAGCTGATTTTGATGGAGAAAATCAGAGCTGCTTTGAATTGTAATAGCAAGAAATGGCTTACCTTCAGATTGTATCACCTTAACCTTTTTTATATTGCTATTTATACACCTCATTTTATTAACCTAACTATAACTCTACAAATACTTAGCACACCTCAACTTACGACCAAGTCAGTAGAAAGCTTGAATTCGTCGAGAAGTCAATACAAAACGATGAAGTAAACATGAATGAATTGGATATAAGTAATTAGTATTTCATAGATATACATTTTCTAATTCAAGAAATTTGAATTGTTAAATTAACCTAAATTTTACTTTACTTTATTTACTTTATGGATATTTTCTTTCACTTCTATAAAGATACTTAGTTAGATGATGGAGATTATTACTAAGTAAATCATGCAAAGAAAAAGAGTTCAGTTAGAGGTCATAATTTGCCCTTTAAGAAATCAAGTGGAAAGGAGTTCTCTTTCGAAAAGTACGAGTTGGGAGCATTCGAATATCAGGGTCATGAGAATAACACCACCGCTCACTTTAATAGATTCAATTTAATGTCAAAGGCAAAGGACTCAAATCAACTTTTGCAAACCTCTGCTCTAAAGGATTGCAGACCTAACTATCACTGCCATTATGCGGATGGGGAGAAAGTAGCTCCAGAGGCTTTCACACTCGATCCCTCATTCATCAATAATACGAGGAATAGTATACCACTAATTCAAGGATTCGGAGGCTCCCACTTTCGCCAGCCCTCAACTTTCTCAAAAGCAATGACTCCTCATTTTTATAATGCTATATTTCTTCTTAAGTTTTTTAAGTTCATAGTCAAGATGCTAAAGTGCTAAGGAATTCTCACTTGATTAATCCAATCAGCAAAATGAACGACCTAAATGATCTCACTGCAAATAAAGGCGGAGTTAGTTAACAGAAAGATCACTTACAGTTCTCTCAAGCTTCTAAAATAAGAATGAGCATTTAGAATGAGATATCGCCAACAAACAATATCAAAAATTATTAAAGATAAGCTCTCCTTAATAAAAACTACGAATAGGCTGACCCATTTGAACTTCCTGCAAATTAAAAGTGTCTATTTAATGTATAAGAGTTATCTTTAAATGACGATGGAGAGATGCCTGCTTTTCTCTAAGTCTAAACTATGTAAATTAATGAAAATAAGGCCTTTGGAGGAATGTAGAATGTAAATGACTACGGAGCTTTCACAGACAAATATTTTAACAATTCAGATTTGAGTGATGAATTTTCTTGTCTGGCAAGCGGGGGTCAATAAGATATGGCTTAAGTATTTGATGAGAACGACATCCTTCAATAGCAAACCTACAAGATTCAAGAGAAATATTTATCTAGCTTTAAATTAGTTGGCAATATATTTTTAAACTGGCTGCAGAGTAGTATAACGTTGTGCCAGGTTAAAATCCTTATCAAAATAACAACAATATTGATCCACTCTTAAACCATAGATACTCAATCAAGAATGTGGTTCCTTTCAATCCTCCTGAAGATACTCCTACTGATGGCTATTTAAGGCAGAAGTAGCTTGATTTGAGAGGTACTCTCCAGAACAAGCAGAATCTAAATATGAGATAGCTGCCTCCCTCATAGTAACTATTTGAAATGAAGAAAAATTCAAACGCATCTTCCTTAGCCGCAAGTTAGAAAGGGCCTCTATAAGGAAAATTAACAAATGTTAGAGAGAGTTAAAAGAGCACATTCATAAACAACTACTTCGCAAAGTTGAGTGCTCAAAATTCTATGAAGAATGAAGCAAAGGCAGGAGGAAACGGTTCAGGAGTTAACAACTCTCTCGTAACTTCGTAGTTTGATCCTAAATCTTCCCAAGTCCAAGTTTAGCAACCAATCATTAACCCTACTATTCGATAATTTTAATAAAGTTCTTAAGTTTGAGTGTTTATAAATTTAGCTTAAAATGCAGATTGAAACATATAAGTTGATACCATAATTATTTATAAAATTATTGTAAGGATTTTAAATAACATTAAGATATTAATTTCCTTAAAATCAATGATTTTGTGAAAGATATTGTAGTAATAATAAGGAGAATCAAGCACGTAATTCTTAATCTTTAAAATGAATAGAGTTAGTTATTTCTAGATAGTAGATGGCGAGTCATTACTCATCTTAGAATTAGCAGTACAATAGCAGCAATACAATAGCAGTCAGCACCCTTTGACCTCAGCCTCGTTCGTAACTAACAACAACTAAATTGACATCATGCACTTCAACTCTTAATCTGATAACACAAGCTTCGTGTTCTTCGATGGTAAGTATTTTTTTACCTTCTTCATTCCCTTTTACAATAGATAATTTTTATCGAGAGAGTGGAATAAGTTCTGCTTCACGGTTAACTAGCAGAGGCAGGCTAGGCCCCTTAGCGAATCAATCCTTTGGACAGAGCAGTCATCAATTTCAAAATCAGCTTGCTCAAACCCAGAGAGTGAATGTAATATAAGGAGCTACCCCAATATTCCAAACATAGCAGTCGCATTGTTCCTAATTGAATTTGTAGCAGCAGCCATAACAGCAATAACAGTTTTAATTTGAAAATGAGAGACAGAAGGTACTACAGAGCTAGTAATTTGCTAATGGAAAGAACATCATCAGTCCACTTAATATTGATGCTCACACTTTTTCACCCTAAAATATGCCATACTGATATAACATCTTACAAATTTAATAAATGGACTTTAAAGGTTTAATTTGGTTTATTCTATTTATAATTTTACAAGAAGGCCTTTTATTAGTGCACTTCTGAAAGGACTATAAGTTGAGATGTTTCAATGAAGTTTGAGATAATTTGACTTAACTATAAAATAATTGCTTGAAGTTCTATATATGCTTATTTTCAAACGACATATTTCAAATTCTTATTTTGAATTTATTCTTAATGTTCTAATTCATTAGGGAAAGTTAATTTGTCATAAAATCTTAAAAGAATTTAAGTTTTTTAAATGATCTTAATATATTAAAATCCAATTAAAGTTATTTTTTGTTGAGATATAAAAGATAAGCTAAAACATTTTCAGATGATGAATACTTATTCCAAATCTATATAAAATATAATTAGCTTAGAAACTTTCATATATATAAATAATTTATTCCTTCCTTCTTTCAATCTATAATGACTCTAGTATTAAGCTTTTGTAGTCTTTCTTATAGCTTGAGTTTGCTTTCTTGTAGCTGAGATATCTTATCTTGGAATCTTTTAAGAGAAGAATTTCTCTAACTTTCATTTTTATTATGGCTTCCTGTTTAGTTTTCTTTTCTTCCCTATATCAAACCTTCTTTGCTTTTAGGGTTGATCTATTTCTTTTGGATTGGAGAATAAGCGTTGAGAGGCTTAGATTGTGGCTTTGAGTGGATTTCAGAGTGCTATGATTACTAATTTTCTTTATCTTTCAGTTTTGAATTCTTAGATTGCAATTAGCAACTATCCTTACTTGTATCAGCTGTGTGAATTAGCTGCTTACTGCTTGCCTAGATGTCGTTTCTGGAAGATTATTCAAAATTGATATTCGAATCTCAAAAACATCAGTCAATAAGAAGAAATGTTTGAGAGGCCTTGTCTTATAAAAGAAGAGGACTTGAACTGATGAGTAGAGTTATTTTGAGATTGGCTGTTTGCAAAAATCCTATTGAGATTGAAAGGAGAAGCACTGTAAACGTTCTCCTTGGTCTGACTGTTGTCTCTTCTATTCTCACTGCATTTCTTAACAATGTAAAACTAAGAATAGAAATTTGTAAACTTCAAATCTTGCTTGTACTGCACTAAAAATTGATAATTCTAAATTTAATCACTCCTTGATAATCTTCTTCAGTTTCTAGGCGCTTTTTTAAAGAAACTCGTCGAAAGTATCACTAACACTAACACTCTCATGAATAGAGGCATATCTAAGTCTAGACTCCCCGCCCTCTCTGGACTGAGTATTCTCCTTTTCATCTGAGCCGCTGCCCTTAAAGTTTCCGAAAATGCATTTGCTCAACCTCTAATTGACTCTTCCTCGCTCGTTCTCATTTTTCTAAGTGGTTTGCTTTATGAAAGTGCCACTTCTTAGATTTATAATAAAAATTAAAATCCCTTATTATAAGTACTTAGCATCTGTTCTTTAGTAAAATTCGAGTTGTTTTACTCGATGAGTACTGACTAAGCATGGTTGTTTGCCCTTGCTATTGGCTGAGGCGAATAGCTTAAGCTATTTCTAATTTAAGTTAGGTACTTCTGTCGCTCAAAATCTCAATAAACACATCTCAGAATAATACATTAATTATTTATTGAAGGAGCAAAATCTTTAGAGTTCACTTTGGTTAGATTCAAGCAATTCATATTCATTTGATTAGTAGCCGACTAATTGAAAAAGGTTTCATTCTCGTAAAGTTACTGCTAAAGAGCTGTGGTGTTGTTCCTCTTATTAATGTTCTACTCAGCTGTTCTAAGATGATCAAAGGAACTAAAGACTTTGCCATAATAATGAAATCGGTTTAATTTAATCACTTAAAATTAACCATCTTCACTAAACCAATTTAGAGATAAGATAAACTTAAATTTGAACTTCATCAGTGTGTATGCGTTTGTATTTTTAAGCATTTTAAACGTTCGTATTTAAGCCTTGGGTGATATCCTGAAGCTTGAAATTCGAAACTACTGCAGTCGAGACTGGATTGAAATTCTAAAGAGGTGAGTGAGAATCTCTAAGAAAATTATCCTTGCTTTGTTTGGATTGAACTGAGAACTACCTTGCCATTATCTAATCCTTCTGGAGCTGATCTATCCTTTCTTATTGAAGATCAATACTAAATAGTTTTCATGTTTATTTCTATGTTTTAAAATACTCTTCTGCAGAGTAATCATCTCAATTTCATAAAGTTTGCACTATTTGCATGGAAGGCCTCCTTGGTACTAATCGAGATTCTCACAGAGCATTTTAATAAGTTGAGAGTCTTTCTCTTTCGCCTCTTTAAGACTCTTAAAAATTTAATTTTAATTATCTTAAATTGAATCTGACTCTTAATCTGCAGCTTTAACTCTAAAGATTCTTTTTGTGAGTCTTGAAGCATCTTCTAAAGTACCTCCACTTGATTCTCAGCTCTTTGCCTCAGAAACACATCTTCCTCAAAGTTCAATTCACATGAAGGAGCTCTCACATTTTAAGATGACCTGAAATCTTGAAGAGAAGTAGAATCAATCGATTGGTGAGACATAGGCACCGAATCTTACTAAAGCGAATCCTAAGTGTAAATAATTTAACCGTTCGCATTCTTATCAGTCGGGAGGGTAACAAATCCTTGAGAATGATTTTAAGCCAGTGGAGAGTGATGCAGATAATCTAAGTCAGAGTTTAGAAGAGGTCCAGTTTAGATGAATGTATTTCCCTCTTTTTGAGAGCTCATTTGATTAAAGACTGGTCCCAAGTTGGCCATAAAATTTTAGGAATATTTTATAGAACTTTACTATGCTCTACCAGATTACTATTGACTTTAGTAAGCCATTTGTGATAACTAAGAGGTTGGAAAATTAGAGATAGTGCCCTTTAAACTTATCTTCTTTTTTTTAGTTGACTAAGAGTTTTAATTATTCTTCTTTGCTGATTTTCTCTTTGATGCGGATTAGTTTCCTTGGCCTGAGAGCAGAGAATTATTAGCTGCATGGCTAGTTTAAGATTTCTTTAATTGGTTTTGACTTTGAAGTGAACTCTTTAGCTAAAGTAATGTAAAAATTATTTTAATGAGCTGTGATTATTTGAGACTATTTAGAGTGATCTACTCAGCATAGAGCCTCTAGAGTGACAAATCTTGCTGTTTTTGGAAATTTTATTTGTCTTTAAATTCTCCTAGCTCATATGAGTAAATCAGGAAATTCTGAGTTGAAGCTACCATGCTCATTTTCTCATTTAAAATATGGTTATATATAATATTTTTAATTCTATAAATTTAGAAGTGTGTATTAATGCGTTTGTAGATTGGCTTTGTAACTTCTGCCACTTTAATCCTTGAGATAGCAGACTTGTTCATTTACGAAATTAATATCCCTTATTTGTAAATTATCCAGCCATTTTAGCAAGCACAAAGATAATTGTTGCTGTTGCTACTATTGACCTAGGATGTAAATTTTTCCACTATCTAAGAAATAAATAAACAAGAAAAATATACTTACAGTCGAGTACTAAAAATATATTATCATGGCAAAAAATAGAGCTGATATCAGAAGTAGGTGAAAATATAAGATATGGCTCAGAGAAGTACTAAAGATTGTATCTCCCTGAAATAAACACTTTTCCACTTTCTATAACAAGGAAGTTAGCGGTTACTGAATAGAGGAAGAGCGAGTTACTTACGTAATAAAAATGCAATAAATGTACTTCCACACTCTATTTAAAATGTATTATGGCTAAGTATAATTAAAAATCTATTTTCTGTATACAATCTTTGAAGATACGGTTGTCTGTTAATTTATTTAAGTTCATCTCTGTTGGTTCATTAACATACTCTTTACTTATTAAATCTAAATCAAAATATTAAATTCTTTAATTTATTCCAAAGAATTGCTTGTCCTAATTTCTGCCAACAGCAAATACTCTTTAACTGTTGCAAGTAATGAAAAGCTAAAAGTCTCTCCCACATTTAATATCTTCAACTTTAATTTGTCTCTCAGCAAAATATTGAAGTATTTACCATGAGTTATTCACTAATTGAGCATCGAAATTTACTTTTGGAGTTAATGGAAAGGCTGAAGAAACCATTGATGGATCTATTGTTTAATACTAAGTATTAGATGAGGTAGCAATTGTTTACGAGCCTGTATGAGGTGACGCCTGTGAAGAGTTGTACATTTGAACCGAAGATGATATGCTTTGATGGAGATTTTAGGGTTGAGAAGAAGAAGCTTGTGAGTTTTATTTTAAGCTATGGTAGTTGTTGAATTCAATTCCATCTTGTTATGTAAACCCATTCTTGAATTTGTTTGCAACATGTTTTCTGGAAAACACTGTCCCATCTTTGAGAATGACATAACATTCACCCTCTGTACTATTCCCTTATGATGGAATGATTTTATTCACCTCCATATTTTTGAAGTAGCTACTATAGGATACGCGCACTTATCTATTCTCTAAGACCTTAGATTGCAAATTTTTCGTTGAAATTAGCTTCCCCTCATCTGCAGTTATAGCCATCAATTCATTATCCGCAGTTATGACAATCTGAGTAAGTCTATGCTTAATCTTGAGTTATTGACTTTAGGACGTAGAGAGATCTTTGAATACCAAAATAGTAGTGATTGGAGTTTGCGGTTCTTGTTTCTTGGCTGGAGAATATAAACTCTGCTGCTTTTAGTTGAAAGAGATGCAATCTAGTGTTTGATTAACTCTACTCTATGGAGCAGCAAAACTTAATCAAGACTAATTAAAAAGTATGAAAAGCATATGCCTAGGCAGGATTTAGAACAAGATAACTGTGATTGAGTGGATTGGCAGTAAGTGCTATGTTGCTTGGAACTAAATTCAACACTTTGTATAAAATAATTTCTCTGATGCTAAATTTTCTCAAAACACATTTGATATGCTCTAAATCCCCATAGCACTCATTCCACTTGTTGCGGAGTTACTGTTAATAATTGATTTAGAAGATGTGCTTTAGCCAGATCCTTTAACAACTTAGCCTCCACTGCTCTAGACTTGCTTTTAGTTGTTTCTTGAAGAATGGCGAGGAAGGTTCTTCAGTTTCTTTTTCTTAGATGATTGAGCTCTTGAAGAAGATGTTTATCTCATGTAGTTTGAGGCGATAGTTTGAGAACTTGGATAGGATGTGGCTGTTGAGTAGGAGTCTTTTATCAACATTTTATCTTTACTATAATTTGTCTCTATAGACAAATTAATTACAAATAGACAAAGATAATCGTCAGTTGCAAATGAGTTTACAATAAACATTGATATTGATATTTGCATTTTATATATTTTCTAGAATGGAGTTTAAATTAAATATGATCTGTTAAATTAACTGCTTCATTTTAAAGTGACTTCCTTATTATAAGTACTAGTGTCATAATAGTTTAATCAGAATTGCACTTTATTATTGATGAGCTCATCTCTAATGATAATTTAATTTGATTATTTTAATGGTGCTTAAAACTTTTACCAAACGTGGCCACCATCTACTCGGCAGCTGCTTACTCCCTACCAAGAAATCCTTCAGTATTCTGGGAGCTTCAAATATCCACAAACTTAATCCAAATCGTAAATAAAAAAATGGACTACTAATTTTATGCCTTAGATTTTAAATGACTTACTTAAAATTAAAAGAAGATAAATACATTTAAGTGAATGAGATAACTATGAACGATAAAGAGAGGGCGAAGAACGAGCAGAAGTTAAATATGAGTAAAAATCTGTAGTAATTCAGAGCAAGCAGCTAAGAGAACAGATTTGCTGACTTGACAGTGGGCGAAATCCCTGAAGATCTCTTACAAACTAGACCATTTTAAGTGACAACCTTAGACAACTGAATTAGAGTGTGCTCTGAAGCTTGGAGTTCAAACTTGACTGCAGTTGGAGTTTTCATCGGCACAGGCTCAAGGCATGAAACTAAGGAGACGTCAGGTGTTGCTCATTTCTTGGAGCATCTGCACTTCAAGGGCACCAGCAGAAGGACGAGAATGCAGCTTGAGACTGAAGTAGAAAATTAAAACTATCTATGAATTGAAATAAGGGATCTCAGCTGAACGCATACACCTCGCGAGAGTATACTCTCTATCACATACTCTCCTTCCCTCAAAATGTAGAGCACTCCATCGATGTACTCGGAGACATGCTTTGCAACTCAAGTTATGATAAAGTGGCCCTGGATTAGGAGAAGGACACTATCTGGCAGGAGTTACTAGCCACGAACTAAGACGACCAAGAAACTACAATGGAGAGTGTATACTACAACGCTTATAGAGACCACATGATGGGTATGCCCATCCTCGGAGACATTGACAACATTTTTGAGATCACTAGAGACATGGTAGTTGATTTCCACAAGACCAACTACTACGGAGAGAACATAGTAATAATGGGAACAGGTAGCATTGAGCATAATAAGCTAGTAGAAATCGCTCAGAAAGGAGCTAAAACTTTAATAATCTTACAGTTTTAAGGGTTCAGCAGACTGCCACGTAAGTCTCCAGGAAAGGTGGCTAATACTCATAAACCCAAGTTCCACGCTCAGCACTTGTTCATGCGCGATGATGATCTGCAAAAGACCAACGCAGGAGTATTCTTCCAAGCACCGTCATGGCAAGACAATGACTTCTTCACATTCCTACTCTTCCAAAGACTATTCAATTCCTACAACCTAGAGAGACAGGCACTTCAAGCAGATGTCCCCATAATCACTAATAGTATGCATGCTCTCTTTGGAGAGAATGAGAACAACCAAAGAGTTGAGACCTTATATTCTCCTTACTCAGACTGTGGTTTGTTCGGCCATTTTATGACAGGGAGTGAAAATTTCGGCAGATAGCTTGTCCATCAAAGTTAATACATCTTTGATGTTAAAATATTATGGCTATTTTATCTAAAATGATTATTTTGTTTTCTGCCACCACATCAATGACCTTGAGCTGTAGAGAGCAAAGCACAAGCTCTTTAACGAGCTGGGTCAAATGGAAACAGCTAATGATTATTTACAACAGACTGGAACTCAGATGCTCTACTTGCAGCGCCGAATGCCTTTAGGGGAGATTGCTTATCGAATATCTCAAATCGACAATAGACACCTCAGGCAAGTAGTCAAGAAGTGGTTCCAAGGAGTTGACCCTTCCATAACTATTTATGGACCTTCTAAAGGTCTGGAGTAAATGGGGCCTTACAACTACTTCAAAGTTAACTCTCTAGATAAAATGTTCAAACACATGCAGCCCCCTTAACTATGAAGAACTTTGTAAAATCTGTGAATATAAACTTATTTCTAATTAACATGAATAGTTTAGCAAATCATTTAAATATCACACGTGAGTCCAACCTTTTATCTCCTCCCTTAGCCTCTTCTTCAAATTCCTCAATATATCTGCTGAGAATGCCTAGTGGTTTTAGCCCCGCTGACACTTCCTTCGATTTTGAGTTACTGCCATAAGTGACTTGTCAATGATACTGTAGGTTTGACTTTTCTATTTCATCTCTTCGAACTCTATTTGCTTCTTTGCCTTTTGGAATTCTGAAAACTTGAGCGAAGCTTCATTGATTTCTTGTATTTAGTTTTTGAGTAGCTGAATCTCGCTCTCCATCTCTCCATACTCCCTCATTAGCGGTAGGCACCTATTATACACCTTCTGACCACATCCAGCTTAGCAAACAACTTATTAGGCTGCAGCTGCTGGCTACTGTCTTTAGCACGTGTCACACCACTTGAACTGGATTAGCTCATTTACTATAACTTTGTTTCTTCCCAAGTCCCTCCTGTGCATCTAATTCATGAGCTTACACTTGTGAGAGCAGCCTTCATCACTATTATACGTTCAGCCCGATTTTTCAACTTATCTGCTAGGAAGTCAGCTTGCCCCAGTAAAGTAGCCACTTTTTTTAGTTCTTTTTACTTGAACTTGGAGAAGTTGGCTTAAAATCCATCCATTATTGGCATGTTCAAATCCATAAATTACCTACAATTGTGGGATTTAATTAAGTAAAATTACCTTTTTTAGAAATTATTCTAGCAATACTCGGCCGACAAAGAGAGCTTACAGTTATCAAGTTTTAACCCAGATTGCAAGTACTTCGTCTTCGTTCGTCCAGGCCTTACAGAAGGTAACTGAAAAGTTTTTGAAAAATCGGCTGAACGGATATATTACGCCATGAATTCAATCTCTCTTCGCTGTCTTTCTTACTTAATTCCTTTATTGTTTTATACCATGATGGGGTCCATGTGTGAGAGAAGTAATCGCTTTGTGTCTTTGAGTTGTTCCTTCAACTTTAGATGACGCTTCTCCTGGTCTTTCTCTTTTCGCTCCAACCACATGCCACATAGACTGAAGAACATAGTTATTAACAGTGAAGAACGGGATTTTAAAGTGGAATCTCAAGTGAACGTGTACGACATTCATGAAGGTGATTTGTAAACATAAACCCAATTCAAAATTTATAAAGTCATGAAATTTTAAATCATTTAATTACCCTTTTAGAGCAAGTACAAACACATAGAAGACCTTCTCTGCAATCTTTACTCTGTACTTCCACTGGATGTATTTTCCTAATCGTTTTTATACTTGTTCAAATTCTCCCTTAAGTCCTTGGAATTGCTTATTAATTTCCTGGATCTTCTAAGTTTTCCATTTGCCATAATTTCCTAGGACGTACGCAAACACAAACCCAATCAAGAAAACTCCAATTATCATTGTTAAACATCAGTATATATCGAATCTCCTATATTTGATATTTGGAATTAAATGTCAAAAAATTATGTGAGTACAAGTCTCTTATTAATATCATCTTTAATATATCAATCAATATTATTCATCGAAAACACGAGTGCGAAAACACGAGTGCGAAAACACGAGTGCGAAAACATGACTGCTAAAACATAAGTTCGCCAACATTAAATATATAATATCTGTCATCATACATGAGTTGTGATACTTGAGTTCTAAAACATGAGTGCGAAAACACGAGTGCGAAAACATGAGTGCGAAAACATGAGTGCGAAAACATGAGTGCTCATACATGATTGCCCAAACATTATATATAAAACATTTGTTGCCATACACGAGTTCCGAAACATGAGTGCTCATACATGAGTGCTAAAACAAGAGTGAAAAATTTTTGAATTCAATAATTAATCTACTTTTTTGAGAACTAATTAGATTATATTTACCAATGATCTAAAACTCCTTCATTCTTGACAATGATTTTGAATCACATCAGTCTTTTAAAATCTTTTTCACCCAAGATTTATCTCAGCTAAGCGAGTGATCTGACTTCCTCTTGATTTTTAGACGCTTCTGCTAGAGTCTCAGTCAAGAGTTTAGTGTTCTTCTTCCTATAAATTATTTCCATGAGGCCCTCGATTTCATCCATTTCTTGCATCGCTAATTTCTTCATGCCTAGAATAATCTAAGTTTTAGAGAGGTTTGACACAGTCAGATAAATAGATTGTAAGATACCTCTTGTTCGAGAGCTCCTTCCTCTCATCTGCTGATATTAGCTTTCAGACTTCACGTTGCATGAAATAATCACCTTTGCATCCTATTTAAATCTGGTGTTGTACCCACAACACTCTTCTGGGGACAGCAGCAAAACTCCTGAATGCCATTACTGTATCTCATCTAAATTTTAAATCGACATTCCTCTCAAGACATTAGTCAATCCCAAATTTTTAATAACCTTTTCGTATTTTTCATGCGTGTCATGGTCACAAAATATTATGAGTGGAATGTGTTTCCCAAACTTCTCAATAAGAGATATCGTCTTATCAACACGCTCTGCTTACTTTTTGAAGATTTCAACATCTCCGCCTAGGTCCTACTAAATACCAGTCAAGAACTCAACCTCACTCTTAAAGGTCAAAATTTAGGTTTATCCCAATGTTTTTTAAATAATCCTCTACATCCCAGGATCACAAGTTGCACTGAAAAGATAACACTATGTTAATGTAAGATCCCATAGTCCAAAGATTTTATTTTAAACAATCTTGTAGGGGCTGGTTGATAGAATTTGATCGTATTCATCTACGATGGCTATGTCATGATTTAGCTTAGATCCATAGTAATTTTGTATTGTTTCTATCTTCAAGTTCAATCCAAGAGGCTTGAGATAGCGGAGAGTCTGAAGTTTTAGAACTTCGTTTGGAACAATGATAATAACACTCTTACCCTGCTGCTTCCAATATTCTGCAATCAAGCTCATGATCCAGGTTTTCCCAGAAGCTGTAGGAATGTGACATTGAATTGTGCTACTTGAGCAAGCCAAAATTACTTAAGCCAATGTTGCCTGATATTCATTGTGCTTATATTCATCACATATATTTTCTACTTTTCTTGAGATTTCTAAAAGCTCTTCTATTGTGACTTCTCTCTTGTGATAAAATGTTTTCGTCTATTCCTCATATAGTTACTGAAATTAATCAGAGTTCTTTACTTCCTCTAATCTCTTGGATGAACTCTGAGACTGTCTCTTAGTTATTTCTCTTAGCCAGGTGTGCTCTTCTAGTTGAATGATAGATTTGATGTCTTATTTATCCATGTCTTTCAGGGATTGAAGAACTAAAATGCATCTCTCCAAAGGTAAGTTTATTTGATCTTTTTCACTCAGTAAACTAAACACTGTGTCTCTTTTTCTATATAAGTCAAGGATCTCATCTAGGATTAAGATTGGATCAGATAGTACTTGAACTTTAGAAAGAAAAGAAATCAAGTCATGCTATTCAGATTTGTTACATAAGGTCTATATTTTTTCAATCAGCCCTGGCCAGATAAACTTCTTGGGGTTTTATGATACCCACTTTGCTTCTTGCTCATTTAAGCCAATTTATCTCATGTGCTCTTCTATAGCATTTTTATGTTATTCGAATGACTGCTGCTCCCTCACAAAATGTGGATTATTTTCGATGAGATATCCTATGAAACAGGAAGAGTATTTAATATCATTATCTTGTAAGTATCTATTTATTGAAGCTATCATTATTCTGAAAATTTCTATTTCGTTTTAAGTAAACTTTTTTTAATTCAGAGTTTGGTTAAGGAATGGATAAAGAGTATGATAGAGAGTTTTTCCTTCGAGATCCAAGCCTTTGTGAATCTTAATCATTCTGAGATGGATGCTCAAGATTTATTCAACACTGAGCTTTTTCATTTCGATTGATATTTAATCCAGATCTCTTACTCTAAATAGGTCTTAAAGTTTTTCTTGCTCTGAGTAGATTTGAAATTCTTAACATCACATCATTAGTCCTTGATCCTCAGAGAGCTTTTCAATCATTGACTTTTATAGCAAGAGTCTTAACTAAGTTTCGAGATTATTATAATTCTCCAAGATAAACCTTGAAACCTTGGCCAACTAAAATTGAGTCTCGGAGATAGTTGAAGAAATCTACTCCAAGGACTGTTTTTAATAGTTGATTATTGCCTTAGTTTCCCTTCTTTCTTCTTAGTAGAGATTTGTGAGATAGTCAAGTAGTTGATCTTTATCATCTTTGAGTAGATTTTATTGAATCTACTTTCTTGAGAGCTTTTGTCTTTTGATTCTTAGGAAATCTCTTATCTCATCTAGCTCATAATGGGATAGTGGTGGTCTCTTAAAAGTTGGATTGTCTTAAATGTCTTTGAGAGTGAGAGTGTAATTCTTTGATAATTTTTAAATGAGATTGGCGGCCTCTTCGCTTAACCCGATGAGTGAATCCTCTCTAACCTCTAAAACGTAAATCGCAAGAGAAACTTACTTCTCTTTCCCAAATGCTTCTTGGAGTTCTTTTTTTATCCCTTCGTTTTTTATTTAGTGTCATCTTCGCTTGGGTAGTTTGAATTCAATGGCTCAGTGAAGAATCTAGAGTCATCACTGTCGTACTCTACGTCTTATCGTCTGCTCATATATCTTTCTTAATTATTAATTGATTATTAAATAAGGTTTACTAAAATAAATAGCGGGCAAGATAGAGCCCGGGATTAATTAAATTCAAATTGTAAAAAATTTCAAAACCTACCGATCTGACTTCAAATCAGATCAGAAAAATCACAAAATATCACAAAAAAGGGCAAATAATCACAAAATATCACAAATTTTCTGATCACTGAGAAAAATAATCACAAAGCATAAAAAGTTGTAGTTTATAATTCTAATCACTTAATAGTAAGTTTAATTTCGCATCTTCTAATTTTTCTTTATCTGATATATTTACTATAAGGATTGTCAAATTAGAACAATATATTGAGTGGTGGGAGATTAATTTTCTATTAGAAAAATGAATAGTTAGAAAAGAAGCTGGGGGCAGTTCGAATAGTCAGTTGAAGGACCTATGGATGAGACTCTGGTGAGGATCGGTGCTTAAGACCTAGTGGGTAGATTTAGATCTAAGCATGATCTGTACACCTACTTCACTGAAATATGTAACTTAAACTTTATAGAATCATTTTTATTAGTGAGCTACTACATGCCTCCCATCGAAGGAGTAAATAGAGATTACTTCAAACAAATCTTCAAAGGAGAAAAAAAATTACTGAAGATGTCAGATGTTAAAATGACCAAGGTCCCCAAGTATGATGAACTCTCAGTTAGATAGATTTACAAAGGCATTAAAGATGATGCTGACCTCCTCCAATTTTTACCAGATATGGACGAGAAGTAAAAGCCGATTGACAGGACTTACTTCTTCAATGTTGTGAATACACTTCAACCCGACTACCTTTAATATATAGTAAAAGCTACTTAAGAAAAGAGAAACGTGACAGCAGATGGATCTAATAAAAATGACTTTATCCTTATCTCTGATGACTGGCTTTCTTAAATCACAAGTCATCCCTTCATCTCAAGTAAATCTTTACATATCATCAAGATTTTTTAGAGAAAAATGGGAGAGCTCTTTAGCTTATGAAATAATCAGCAAAAATATTTAAGGCTAGGAGGTAGAAGCCGAATCCCCTCCCTGTTACTACACTCAAGAGATTCAAATCCAGCGAAGGCCCGGGCTCTGCCTCCAAGCAGAATTTTAATCCAAATCAGCTTATGATAGACAACTCCGGAAATAACAATTCTCAGGATTACAACCACGATGGGATTGCTTAAAATATCTCAAAATTAAGATTCAATATTTGAGAGACTTAATTTCATTAACTAAAACTTAATCCTAATTTTCTCATTTTATTCACACATACTTCTCTCACTGTTTTGTCTTCTATCTCTGTAAATGCTTGCTTTATAAGCATTTTAGCATTTATTCTCACATTCTTTATTGCTGATTTGATTTTCAATCTCTTGTATCTGTTTTTTACTAATGAGAAGTAGTTCTCTATTGGGTTATATTGTGGAGAGTATGGAGGAGTGAACACAAGCTCTATTTTAAGGTCTTTACACAGATCTTTAATTCTTTTACTGTGATGAACTCGAAGATTGTCCAAAACAATCGTGATACTTCTTCCCTTGTAAGCATCACTAATTCCAAGAATGAAATCCTAAAATTTATCTGTATCAATGGACTTTTCATATATGTAATATATCTCAAGTCCCTTCGAAGGAGAAATTCCACATACAACTGCCAAGCTTTACTGTGTTTGAAATTTATCCTATACCTAAATATTCTCGCACTTATTACTGTAATCCAAACGAAGTCTTGTCGCCAGAGTAAACATCACCTCATCCACAAAAATAAGTTAGTGATTGCAATAGATGGAGCGCTGAATTAAGTTTAGCATCTCTCTCTCTAAAACCGGCAATTAGGTTATCTGCTTTGGACTTTGGTACTTTGACACAGTAATAGTCTTTCGCTTAATCCCATGTTAAAGGTAAATTGCTCTCAATCAAGAAGTGGAAAGTTTAAATTCGGGGAAGCGTCGATGAACCATGACACAGCGCTCTACTAAAGTTAGTCCGCTATAATCCTTGAGAGTTTCACTAGATATGATGAACTCCTCAACTTCTGGGGGAAGAGCTAATCGTTTGTTAGTTACTTAAATCTCTTGAGTAGGAATAAGAGAGCTGGTGCAAACCTTTATTACTTCAGCTATCCTAATCCCCGTGAGCTGAGATATCTGCTTGTAGCTGAAGTAAACTGGGGCCTCTAATCTTACTTGCCCCTTATATCTCATTTACAGGATGAGCTACTTTAGAGAGCACTAATTTAATCCTTGAGTATGCCCCATCGTTGCCTCTCTTGACATCTATAATTAAATTACTTTATTATTTTAAGAGTGATTTACAGGTTCATTATCTTTCATTTTTTCCTTTAGTTCTCATGAGATTTCTTTGGTGAGATATCTAATCTTCACTTCATTAATAAAGATCAGTGTCAAAGCTCTCATCGTTATTTAAGGTCAAAAGATTTTTATTCTTGAGCTTGAGGTCTGCTTCCATAGTTGTTAAATTAGATTGATATCATGATTCTATTTGCAATTAGGTTAATTGGCTCCAATAAGGTTAATTAATGAAGTGAGCCAAGTGAGCCTAGTGAGCCTTGTGAGCCTAGAGAGCATAATGAGCCGATTGAGCTTTATGAACTGTATGAATAATGAGTATTGGAAATATTGTGAGTAATGTGAATCGAGTGAGTAGAGTGAGCCAAGTGAGCCGAGTGAGCCGAGTGAGCTAAGTGAGCCGAGTGAGCCAAGTGAGCCAAGTGAGCCGAGTGAGCCGAGTGAGCCAAGTGAGCAAAGTGAGCCGAGTGAGTAGAGTGAGCCATGTGAGCTGAGTGAGTGGAGTGAGCAGAGTGAGCCGAGTGAGCCTAGTGAGCGTAATGAGCCAAGTGAGCCTAGTGAGCTGAGTGAGCCGAGTGAACTCTGTGAAGAAGATGATGACCAAGATTCATGAATTCTTATTACTCTAAAGATACTTTAACACCCTTGCTCCATTTACTTAGAGATGGAGCTTAGCTTTTACTAAGATCAATTACCTTCAAATTACAGTCACACTCTAACTAACAAAACACCACTTGATTATCAATCAGAATTTTTCAATTAAACCTCAAATGATGTTAAGAGATTCGAGAGGAAGATTCATTAGCAATAACTCCTAGATATGGTTAAAGTTTTACTTATATGGCAGAGCAACAAGATTGGCAAAAAGTACAGAGTAAGAGAAGTAGAAAGTGGTTTCCGATGCTCTAGCTTTGAGCTTACATCGATATTATTCAAAAGGATGCGCTTATGAATTCACTATTCTCCCTTCAATGACAGACCCTCTAACAAGCAAAAATAATTTGATAATATTGGGTATTATTAATTACTGCTTATCATGTGCTTTCTTTACTCTTTGAATCATTCATTTCAATCTTAAAATTTATCAAAAAATTCACTAAGTGCTCAATCATGAATGCCTAAACATGAGTTCTCATACATGGGTTCTCAAACATGAGTTCTCAAGCATGAGTGCCCAAACATGAGTGCCCAAGCATGAATTCTCAAACATGAGTTATGAAACATGAGCTATGAAACATAAGTTGCGAAGCATGAGTCACCAAACATGAGTCACCGAACACGAGCACAAGTTGCGAAGCATGAGTTATCAATCATATTGAATCGATACATGAGATCTCAATCTTCATCTTCAAACATGGCCAAGGGTTAGAGTTTGAATCCATGCTTTGATACTGAACAACCAGAGTGACTGAGTCTTCGTTTGATCAAGATCTTTGATTGCTTGAGCGATCGCCGTTACCAACTATTCTCTATAACGCGAATGTTAGAGTTGCAACGAGAATCATCAACTTACTTGCTATCAACTTTTGCTTTCTTAAGTTATCGTTTCAATTGACCAAAGAGTTGTTCAACAGGATTCAGCCATGGTGAGTATTGCGCATTGAAGAGAACATGACACTTGAACAACTTGCATGTCTCTAGTACTTGAGAATGTCTATGTATCACTGCGTTGTCCATGAACACGAGTACATCTTTGTTCTGAGTCTCGAGTGAAGATCTTACACTGAACAACGTTCTGTACACGAAGTTTTCAAACACCGTTGAGTCAACACCACCTTCAAGAATTTGTGTTGCAATGACTTGATCTTGCGATAGTGCTGAAAGCAATGACATCGAATACTACTATCTGCGATTCTTCTCTTTCTCTCTGCACAACTTCTGCGCAACTTGGCCGAACCTGCCAAGTGCTTTGTCTAATCTGATTCGTGATTTGTCAATCAAATTCTCTGTTGACATCTGTTCCTCTGATTCAAAATCGTTCGTGTTATTCAACTTGTGAAACATCAGCTACAAGTTTCGTTGAGCGATCAACTTCTTACCTTCTGAATCGCTCTCAACATTCTCGCCACTGCCCACGTTTGAGTTTGAGATTGGACCACTGCAACTTGATTCGAATGAATCATCTCTTGCTTGCTTTCTTCAGAGTGGAGGAAATGTATTCATCATTGTGCTCTGCAATCGGAGTGAGTTGAGTGCGCACTTGCACTGAACTTTCATCTTTAGAACCTAGCAACATCAAATCTGATTAGACATACTTGCTGCGCTCATCAAATCGAATCGATCGAGTCGTCTCCGCACTGAACTTATCTACTGCCTTGCATGTTCGTTCCTCACTTTAGTTCGTGGAGTTGTGAAGCAATGTGCGGAGTGCGATAGCACTTCATCATTTCTATTCTATTGTAAAGTTATTAAATTATAAATTCTAAATATCTGATTCAATTATAACTTACACTATTTGAATTCGCTGATGACTCATCTCTCTCCTCGTTGTCATCTTCATTCCCGTTGCCGAATCCACTTTCAAGTTGATCTTTGAGATGACGGCGAATGATGTTGTTGTTCAACGTCCACTGCCTCTTCTTCACCGCGTCAGATCTAAAGTTGCTTTCGTCAATGCTGATGATAATGAAATCTTCGAACAAGAACTGCGCGAGCAGTCTCGCAACCCACTGTCGTTTCTCATCGAAGTTAGGATCTGAATACTTGAGATTAGAACTCTGGTATGAACCGAACTGCAACTTGAATTCATCTCGCAACACTGAACTCAGAGTTGTTGGACAAGGAATGTGATCACGCAACGAGCGAGCGCTCGTGTAAACTTTCTCTGAGGGAGTTGCATTCTGAACTTACTTCTCTTCCTCCAACTCTAATCCGTTCTCCATCTTCTCTCGCAACATATCCTCTTCAAGTCCTGCTCTTAAAGTTTCAAGGTTGACTCCGTGAACTCCTCCAACTTCTAATCTCCGTTGAATCGCCTCGCACAACTCAACTCGACTGTAACCACGAGGACCAGGTCTGAACGTTCCCTTCTCACGCTTCTCTTGCTCACGCATAATGTACTTTGATTTCACAATGATTGCTCTGACAACATCAACAGACATCTTTGC
>JAJKFJ010021385.1:0-10000 GCA_027382625.1 Tetmemena sp. SeJ-2015
AAAAAAAATTAAAATTAAATTTATAAAATTTGGGAATAGAAATAAAAATAAATTGGTTTCCAAAAACTTTCCAAAAAAGGGAAAAAATTATTTAAATAAATAAAAAATAAAATTTATTTAAATTAATTTTAAAAATTATTTTTTAAAAATTTTAATAAGAGCTCTAAATAATAAAGAGGATTTTGAAGGCTATCTTTAATTTTTAATTAAGAGATCTAGGGAATTTAAATTTTTAAACATAAAATATTTTTTACTTATTAAAACCCTTCAATTTTAAAATTTTTTAATTGCCTTTCTTTTACAATTTTTTTTTTTTTAAACTTTAAAAATTTTTTATGAAGCTTTTTTCCAAAAAAAAAAATTAAATTTAAAAAAATATGCCCAAAGGATTGGCTCTCTGGATTTAAATTTTGGGAAAAGAATCGGTGTTTTTAGCTGGTTTTAAGACAGACAGGGATTTTTCGAAATTTTTAAAAAAAAAAAAAAGTGGATGACGGGAAAGGCCCCCTCTCCGAAAACGTTTTTTAATTTACTTTCAATAGACTTAAGATTAAATAATTAAGAACCCCAAAAAACCTTTTAAAAATTTTAAAAATTAATTTTAAACATTTAAAGTTTAAAAAACCTCAACTTAATAATTCAATAACAATAAGAGAATGGTTATTATACTCAATAAAGCAAATCAGACCATAATTAAAGGGAAGTATAGAATCTCCAAAAGGATTCTTTCAGTTATTCTGAGGCTTCCCTTTGGTATAAAAATATATATGATTATTTAAGACAATAACTTCTCTTATAAGCTTAATCTTACATTAAATATTCATTCTCGATTCAAATGATTTTACCTCATCTACAGGCTAAGAGCTAGCTAGCACTTGTTCGTAGTACAGTTCTTTCATGGCTTTAGGGCTCACCACAATTAAGGCACCCTTTATAGATACTATGTCACACTCACCAGCGGATTACTAATCTTGATCGCCTCAAGAGGGATATGCAGAGCTATAGAGATAATAAGTATTGATCATCTTACCTCCCAACCTAACCATGTCTACTTTCATAAAAAAAGGGCCCTATATTTTAACTTTCAAATATAATAATGGGAATATGTTTAATAAATTAATAAATTATCGCTATTTTAAAGTTAAAGAATGCTTGACTTATCAATTAAATAAATTGAAATACATTATGTTTTAGAAAGAATGAATTTTAATTGTGAATTATAATGCAATTAAATTTGTGGAATAATAACTAGATTTATTAATTACCCTAAGTTAATCAAAGTGTATCGCAGTTCCAGCAGTGCATGCTGTGAATCATGGATCCTTAATAGCTGAATAAGAGCTAGAATTAAGAATGTAACTTAAGTTTTTGAGGATGGTCAATATTTTTGGAGAATATAAAAGGAAGGGGCACTATTAAAAACTGAGTAAGATACTCAGACTTTTCATCAATTCTATAACTACCAAGCAAGAGCGTTGCGACAATGCTTTCTTAAATATATAAATGCTAAACCTTTTATTAATCACTTTTAATTTATCATTACAGCTGAGAATTTAATTAAATATACAAAATTTTAAAATTTTTTTAAAAATTTAAAAAAGAAAGGAAAAAAATTTTTAATTCAGTGGGACAAGTTTTAAAAGTGGGGCTTTTTAAATTTAAATTTAATTTTTTGAAAAAAACCAAAAATTTAAATTTTTTTGTTTTTAAATTTAAAACCCTTTTAAAAATCCTTTTTTACCAAAAAATTTTGTTTAGGGGAGCTTTTTTTTACATTTTTGTGGGACATTTTTAATTTAAAAAAGAAAGAAATTTAAATTTATTTTTATTTATAAAACTTTTTTTTTAAAAAAAAATCTTAAAATGATGAAAAGTAAAAACAAATAAAATTTTTTTTTTTAAAAATTTTTAAATTTTGTTGGCCCAATTTAAAAAAGCTCGGGTTTTGGGGATGGTTGTGCCATTTCAAATACCACCGGGCCAACTTTCCGTTTTTTTTTTAAAAAAATGGATTTAAAAAATTTAATTTTGGGACTAAATATTAGGAAAAATAGAATAAATCGTTATTTTTAAAAAATTGGAAAATGCTTAAAAAAAAAGGGGAGGAAAAAATTTATTTAGAACAATAAAATTCAAATCCATCTTCGCCAACCCTTAGTGATCCCTATTGAAATTACCATCTCCTATTCATAATTTATATCAAATTCCTCAAAAAACCCCTTATCTAAGATCATTTATAATTAACCAAATGGTAAAAAAATTTTAAATTTAAAATAAATAAAATTAATAAAAATTTTCATAAATTTTTCAAAATAAAATTTAAATTCTTATTTGTTAAAATATGTGGGTTTATGTAAAATCTTTGGATTTAATTTTTTAAAAAATAAACGAATTTCCAAATTATAGTAATATATAATAATTTCTCTTCTAAAATAAAAGTTTAAAATTCATTCATTTTATAAGATAAAATAAATTAGCTTTATTAAAATTTAAATTATATTTAAATTTAATATGATAATGATATAATAAAATCTATAGAATAACTTTATGAAATGCTAATTATCCTGTTAGTTAACTATATCAAATCTAAAAATTTATCATTTTTCCTGTATGTGAGCGAGTTATCAGCTCGATCAATTAAATCTTTAATATTTAAAAAATATATAATGGAGAATTATATTAAAATTGATGATTGCCAAAAAATATTAAATGGCGAGTTTGTTATTTATCGTATTTTAACTCATAGATTCACCCATCGATCTGTAGCATGATATTTTACAAATTAATATTTAATTAGTTTCTTTTACTCTCTCAGGAATTAGAGGAAGAACCCCAAAATTTAAAATTTTATTTCAAATTTTTTAAAATTTTGGGTTTATAAATTGGCAACTCAAAACCCTTTGCGAGCAAAAGTTTATTTTTATTAAAATCAAAAAATAAAATTATTTAAATTGGAGATAATTGCCTTAGATTTATTATATTTTAATTTAATATATAAATTAACTCTATTTTTAATTAATTAAAATTGATCATAATTTAATTGTTATCTAGATATTAAAATTCAAACTCAGAATAATGAAAATATGGAAGAATAAAGAGCCATAGATGTATCTAAGATACTTATCACCTTAGAGAAACCAGGGAATTATTGAACTTCAATAGGAGTAGCTGCTTTCACTATTACCTTACACATAAATTCACCCTCCCATACCTCTACTGAAAATCTTTCTCATCTTAATATTAGAATTTGAAACTGCAATTTCCTAAACTTTAGAGATTTTCGCCCAATTAATTCGATGTAACTTCTTTTCTCACTAATAATAATTTACAGAATGAGCTATAAAACTTTCCTGTACTTGTACGGAATGCAGTAATGTGAAGGTGAGGTTGTGGAGATTATAGGTTTCTCATTCTTAAACTTAGTGATGGCGTTGGAATCTCTAAAGATGGAAACATATGAAGATAAATTCCCTTTATCCAGAGAACCAATCAGCTTTAATAATTTTTTTATGATGCAGTTATTTTTCTTTAGATTTAGAAAGCTCTGGCCTCATATTCTTTTTTGTATTTTTGAATATTGCATTAATCTGGATTTAGCAATCTAGTTTACTTGTCTTTTGAAGCTGGGTCTTCATCGAAAATGATGGCTACCTCTAAAGTAATTTAAGAGAGTGTTTCATCGTTACTCTAGCCTTAATAAATTTAAACAGTACAAGAAAATAAGAATCATGTCTCCGAGCCTCTTTTTAGCTTAGCAAAATTCGTCATAGGTTTTCAATAGACTCCGCTTATCATTAAACATATTTAACTTTCATTAAGTCTTTGATTGACTGCCTTCTGTTTCTTCTGCTGACCCTAGAACATGCATTAAATAAAGTTGAGCAATACTATATTTTTAAAATCTGTGAAATAATTGATGAGCATGAATAATTTTAATTATACCCTAACTTTAAGTTATTGAATAGTAATTCAGACATCGTGACGTAATGTTTAACTACTTCGCAACGGGATTCGTTTCTATCTGAATCGGTATAAGTGCTTTAGTTGTCTAATGTTTGTGTTTGCTTTTTAAGTTAGTTTTTAAATATCTGCTTCTTCTCAACAAATGAAATATAGATGATATGTGTAAAAAAGTGGATCCATATGAAAAATAGTTACATTTAAAAAGACCAGTCTATTGAGTTTGAAAAGACAGTAGCAGCTCAAGAGGTGAAGGAATAATCTTTTTAAGATAAGCTTAGTCAGCAAGGCTTAGTCCAAGAGAAATACTTCGTAAAGATATGAAAGTAATGCCAACTAAAATGTCTTGAGGAATTTAAAACTTTTATATATAGTGAATTTTTCTGGGATAAAGTAATTCTTTATCTACTCTAAGTGAAGGTAGCATGACTAGTCATAGTAATATTTCCCAGAGTGCCTATCTACTGCAAGCAAGAGACTACAGTGGAAAGCAAGTTGTCCCTTCATCTTTAATTTAATTATTCACAAAATTCAAAATAATTAAACTTAAGAGAAATAAACCCTTACTTTAACAAACAAAATTATAATAAACTTCATTAAGAATTGTTATAAAATAAATTTAACTATCTCCTTCATTTTCAGAAGGTTTTTTATTATTATATTTTCTTTAGGAAAATATCATATTAACTATAATAATGATCCATTAAAATAATTACTAAGATTTTAAGAAACTGACCATTAAATTAAAGATTTATTTTACAAGGCTCAATTTGCTTTTTTTCTTATAAATTTTAGTATTTTTAATAAAAAGTAAAAAGATGGTTTTTAGGTAAATTTTTAAAGAAGATATTAAAAGAATTCTAATTATAGAATGAATATGAGCACATGATGAGGAAAAAACCTAAGTAGAATAGAGTTAAAGAGAAAGAGCTATAAAGCTTTAATTTTGTTAATATAATGAATGAGTCAGCTCCTATCAATTTAATGTCAAGATCATAAAGATACCGAGCGTTAGTGAGTTTCATTTTTATTGTCTGTAATCAAAGATGTTATCTGGATAAGTGTAGACTCCTTCTGGATGGTGGATTTGGTGAGGGGTCTGCTTGTGCATGATTTTAATATGATGCTAATGTTGCTAAAAGGTATTCAAATTAAAGTATTCTTTAGTGTCTCTTTGAACTATCCTGCTAGGATGAACCTCTGCTGTTAATGAGAGATATCTTGCATGTCCTGGATGCTTGGTTTCTCTTCTAACAACTTAAGTTGTAAAACTAGAGATAGTTGTTGAGGTAGAGATTTAAATTAAATCATATTTAAATTTATATATATTAAGAACCACAACAATCACAAAAAGGACAGAATCAGAATGGATTTCTCACTAATCGATGATAAACTAATCATATTAATCTTATATTAAGATTTTGACACACAAAAAATATGAGTATGGCATGAGACAGCATGATTGTCACTAATATTGTATTATTAACAACAATATAATTTTTAAGTTGAAAAGATTCTATTCAAAATAATTGTAGATTGTTCAGAAGAATAGAATGCGTTACATGAAAATCAAACAGTAATGTTATAATTGATCTTGTTTTATAAAATCATTGAAAAAATACAGAAGATCTATTTGCTTATTAGTTTAATTAGTAAAAGCATAAGGCTAGTTAGTGTCTAAGGCGAACTTGACCAACAAATCACTGAATTCCTAAGACATAAATAGAGTAGTTGTCAAGCCCAAAGCCATTTGAAAACTTGAGCTTATTTTTCTAGTAAGTTCTACCGCGAAAACCTTTAGGAGATTCTATTGTCCTGAGTGCTCAAGACTCGACAAAGTGAGTCTATCTCAAGTGAGTAGACTAGGATAGCCCCCCTAACTGTAGTGAGGGGGGAGTATCTCATGCAGCAAGGTTATTTCATTCCCTAAACAAATATTGTAATAATATTTTATTGTTTAATTATTATTCTTTGTAAATTATGAAATAGGCTCTTTATAATCTTAAAAATTTTAAATTTATAATTAAAAATATATTAAGAATTTTTAAATAGTAAAGGTGATGAAAGAGAAGAAAGGCTCTCTAAATTATATCTGACAATAAAAAAGAAGGCCTAAACATAAATTGGTCGTAGAAAAGACAGAAAGCTTGGTCCTCCAGTGATGATCCTTGCAGATGGTCGCTCCCCAGCAATCAGAGCAACAGCCAAATTAATTTCGAGGTGGGAATTTCGTACAGAGATTAATGCCTCCTCGTCACCACACTGAAAGTGGAAACAGCCCGATTTTGCCTTGGCGAGGAAAGTTGGCGTGAGGTTGCAGACAAAAGATTTCTCCGGCTTACCGACGACTCGGCTCTCTCACTGATCTTGGGTGATGTGACTCGGAATTGCAGAGGTGAGAGCTATAGATGGCCGAGAATATTTGGAGCGGCTTCTCCCTCGTCGGTAGGCCGGAGGGCTGAGGAGGTGGGCGGCTGAGTACTGCTGCCAAGGCTGGAGCCATCGTGGTTAAACCGGATGGGTCGACCTCCAGATCCAACTCTGTAAAATCGTGTTTTTTTTTTAGAGATGGAGGAGGCTTGCGCCAGCGGAAGACATTAATCGTTATGAATTTCTAATTAATTATATAAAATGATTATTTTGCATTTCAGAATGGAGAAAAATAAGTAGATTATTTGTGTGGTCACATAATCTTAATCATCCTATATTTAATAATTGATTAATTAGTTTCTTATTTACACTCCAGCTTTTAATTGTTATATTTCTGTATATTTGAATATCTGATTTGTAATTATTTTTGTCATTTAATTATTGATAGTTTTAAATAAAATCAGAATTATGAAATGAGTGAAACTGAATTTATCGTCAAATTGCTCTTAGCAATTCAAATTTGATTGAATTACTATTTAATAAATCCCTAAAAAATTATTAGCAATGATATTAACTACTCAGAATTAATATTGTAAGTTTATTTTAAATTCTGTCTTAAAATGGCGAATTTCCTTATATATTTGATTTTAACTTGTTTCTCCTATCTCTTATTTTTGCTCTTATTCTTTTTAATTTAGCCTTGGGTTGGAGTTGGGCTCCTTCTTACAAGATCTTGGTAACTAACTTCTCTTCCATTCCGATCTTCAGAGATTTTGTCTCTATCTGCTTCTTGACTCCAACGTTCTCTTCCTGCTTTTGAAAGTAAAGCAACCCCAGTTAGACCTTGTCACAATAAAGCTTAACTAATTCCAAGATTACAATATAAGATTAATTTATTTTTTATATCAAAAATATTTTAAATAGTAGTTTTTCGTTGCTTAATATTCTGAGAAGAGTACAAAAAAATGGAACTCTTCAAAGAGAATAAAATTCTCGCTTATTACTACATAATAGGAGATATAGAGAGTTTAACCATCTCTATTAGTTCTTTATTTTTAATTATTAATAATTTATGAAATCTATTTACTTATCATCCTCTTCATCTGAAGGAGGTGACTTGTTTAAGTAATAATTAATTAGGAATAATAACTTCATAATAGTGAATCATTTTATTGTACCTGAGAACTTGGATTATTAATGCTTACATCCATTCTCTTAATGTCTTTCTTAATTCATGCCTCTCATGTAATAAAAAATATTTATTAATTTTATTAAAATATGTCCAAATAAATACAGGTTGATATTTAACAATAGAAATCTCTAATCAAGGATTCATATATAAAGTTTAATATCTCAAAGGTAAGTATAAGGGCAAAGATATTAATAAATGTTATTTTTTAAATTCTAATTCTTCAAAGAAAAGAAGACGTTTTGTTTTTGAAGGCACTTTGCCTGATTAAAATTTCTTTAAAACGTAATAAATTCTTCAATTAATTAAAGAAGACTGAATAATGTTTCTGAAGATAATTTAATAAGATAAAAGCTCCCTTTATTTATTATAATTTATTCACTAAGTAATTAAACCCCTATTGATATTAAGAGTAGACCACATGGGAAGCTGAGCTGGCACATCTGTTCAGTTTAAAAAAAAATATTAAAGAACACCTAAAATATAATTGTAAAATTATTTTAACCTAATTTTTGAGTTGGCATGTTTCTACTTATAGATGATCATTTAACTATGAGATTATTGAAATACTACCTCTCTGAAACTACAAATCTTTTAAAGGCTTCTGATGTCTTACTCATCAATGTTTGATGAGTTGTCTACTAAAAAAGCATTAGAAAATGAAAAAAAAACATTAGTAACTCCTCAGCTTTCTCAGTTACTATGAGGATCATTAAACCTTTCAGATTGAAGATATATCTTCGGAGATCTTGGCACTCTTCACCATAACTATCTTTAAAATTTAGTAAAAATGCCTTAAGATCTCGTCATATATCTTCACAAGATGGGGAGAAATTAGCACATTATGATCAAGATAATATCTACTCCCATCCCATGTCTGAGATTCAACTCTCAAGTAAAAATAATTTTATTCTCATTCATTTTTAAACTATAGAAATTAAAAAAAGATGAATTCAAAGACAAGAAAGCCGCGATAAAAAAGAAAACTGAACAAGGTTACTTTATCTTTAGAATATTTCACAAAATAATCATCTCACTCAATTTAAAACCTCAAGTTTTTAACTTCCAAAAACTTTGATTGCTAGCAATAAAAATAAGAGGAGATCAGAAGAGGAAGACTACTTGGCCATGGAAAGAATTATGCTTTAGCTTAATCGAATAACCTTGACTAAAATTACTTATCCCTATATAAATCTAAATATATCTGAATGATTTGCTACACTACTAATTCCTTCACTTTCATGAAGCTCTCTTTGATTATCCTATAATAAGTGCTACTTTTTATATTGAAGTTCTTCTCAAATCAAGTCCCTCTTGTAAACTTTGAACATGAGCTAAGAAATATTCTATACAATTGCTTTGAGATGAGTAGTGGGCTTTGTATACATAATCCTATCTTAATTCATTTATTTTTTTGATTATCAGCTTACAGTGATAAGCCAAGGGGTTGTACAAAAATATCACTAATTACTATTCTTAAAAATGAATCTTGATCATCTAGAAAATGTAGAATATCAGTTATTTGAATGGAGAGCTTTTCAATTTTAAACCCTCTAAACCTCGCATGAGGCTAATACATGCTTTAGCAGATATAGATTACACCTTTAGCCTTTGATTTTAGACCCGAATATTTTGTCATTTTTAAAACTATGTCTTGTATTAAACTTAAATAGGTTTGAAGTCTGCCTCATCAATATAAATTATCTAACTTCAGAGTCAAGAATACTTTGAAGTTTAAATCTTTCTTTTCTTGAATCATCAACTGATAAATCCTAGATTTAGATAGAGTAATTCTTCTCTTCATTTTTATATAAGATATTCCATGTTATACAAGCCATATATTTGACTAACTGAAAGGAAGCTCTCTGAATTCTATCTATGAAAAAGAATTCCTGTCCTTATAAGAGATAATAATTCAATATTTATAGAGTTTCTGTATTGCATAATTATTCTACTTATTTTACTTAAAATAATGATGGCCTCCCTCGAGGCATCTTGAATACTTATTATAACTGAGAATTTAATTTAAAAAAAATTAATTTATATATTAAATTAAAATACATTTTAATCGTGACAGTTGAAGGTTTCAGATTTAAATAATAATTAGACTATTCAATACAACATTAAATTCAAAAAATTTTATATCCTTGAAACTTTTGTATGGGATCGCTCAGTAAAGAGTTATAAGCGCCAAAAGTTTAATAAAAGCCAAGCATTTTGATGACCATAAATGGTGTAGGTCATATGCTGAGAGAGGCTTTGAAGATGATTAAAGAAGAAACTCATATTAATTTTTGATACTCTATCAAACAATTTGCAGATCAGAGGGTTTTTGAGCGATTTCAACTGTCACCAATTTGCAATCTCCATTTATTATTTTAATAATTTTAATTAAAATTCCAACTATAATATTTTTGCTTTGAATTATTACAGATCTTTTAAGCCTATCAATATTCTGTTTCAAGGTTCCAAACATCAAAT